>JADBJO010016339.1:0-40757 GCA_016801955.1 Conus betulinus | reverse complement strand
CTATCGGCCTCCAGCAGCAGAGGGGAGGACAGTGTCAGGGTGGTGGCACAGTCTGCCCCTGATGAGGTGGTGTGGCACATACTGAATGCAGAGAATCATCCTGGCTTGCAGGTGTCCAGGACTGTGAGGGCCCTGTGCTCACCACAGCAGAGGTATGGACCCTGAACATTTGATGCTGTCAGCATCTGCTTTTTCTTCAAATGACGTGGCAGTAACCTCTGGCTCTAAAATCAAGAGACTTTTGGGCACCGCTCTAGGTCTTGGGCCAACATCAGGCATGAAGACTTCATCTTTTGTCAACCGCGTTCTGGCTACTTTCCGACTCAGTTCTTTTTTGCTGTGTTTACTAACTACCGGTGAGCTACTGGAGGAAGATGTCTCATGGATATTTGGTTCTCTTTTTCCTTGTTTGGATTGGTTCATAGTTGGAACAAACACTCTCTTTGTGAGAAGAGGCTGTCTTTTCGGAACTGTCCTGGCCTGAGTCTGATTCAAAGTCAGATTTCATTTCTTCTGACGATGCCATGCCAAAGTGGCCAGGATTTGGCCAGCTTTTCAATGTGACTCTCTTCAGGCAGTGATGGTTGCTCGGGTTATCTCTTTCTTCTCATCTTGTTGGCTTCCAACGGGATTCCCGGGTCAGGAAGCTAATACTGATCACACCAGCATTCTTCTTGGATTTGCTTCTTTATGGGATCTCTCTGTGAAAAAAAAAAAAAGATAAAGACAAACATTCAGAAGGAACATTTTGCCAGCTTACTGTGGAAACTATTCTGCTGAAAGCTTACGTGATCATACACTATATACAGTTTTAGTTCAGCAAGTCCAGTCTGTGTTCTCATAATCATAACCACCTGTCTAATCAGCGCTAAACGGAATTGTCCTCATGTGCCTTAGACTGTAACCTTAAGGTCTTTTACATCTTGCACTCTAGGAAGTGTATGGACCGTAGTGCAGAATCCCCTCTGGGACAGCAGCCTCATGACAAGGGGGATATTGACTGTTCGCTGTGGATTTCAGGTGCAGGGGCTGCGGCAGGTCCAGTCAGAGTGTGGCTATGAAGTGGAAGCTGGAATGAATGGTGTGGGAGCAGTGGCACCATGGTAGCACAGAAGATAAAGACAACTAAAAAACAAAACATTTGTTAAGGAGATCTAGTTGCAAAGTGAAACGACTGCAGGCAGAAATCTAAACAAATCTTAAATAAATGTCAGCGAACTGCCCAGAGAAACGTGGACAAAAATAACAAAAATGCACTTAGCTTTGATCGCTTCAGATTGCTTCTGTTGTTTCAGCGCAAGGAAGAGGCGTTGAATCCCCTCTGGAGAGCAGCACAAAAAAAAAACAAACAAACAAACAAAAAACCTCTGACTCGACCTTCTTCCTTGTGCTGAACACAGAAGCAATCTGAAGCGATCAAAGCTAAGTGCATTTTCGTTATTTTTTTTTCGTTTTTTCGTTTTTGTTTCACCTGATGAAGACCTAAGAGGTCGAAACGCGTTGTGTTTTGTCTTGTGACTCGTTTGTCCACGTTTCTCTGGGCGGTTCGCTGACATTTATTTAAGATTTGCTGGGAGATATATCTTCACCCTTGGAACAAACTAGGTCAGTCATTTGAATCCGACTCTCAGACTAAGTTTAATTTACTATCCACCTAGAATACTGCTCCTACAGATATCTGTGTGTGTGTGTGTGTGTGTGTGTGTGGTGTGT
This sequence comes from Conus betulinus, assembly GCA_016801955.1. Classification (NCBI taxonomy): domain Eukaryota; kingdom Metazoa; phylum Mollusca; class Gastropoda; order Neogastropoda; family Conidae; genus Conus; species Conus betulinus. The sequence goes on along the minus strand of JADBJO010016339.1, from coordinate 39,044 downwards.
GTGTGTGTGTTGTGTGATTTAGTTACTGTGCTTGTGCATGTGTGCGCGCATAACAATTACTGTCATGTGTCTTCGCACTTAAGTGCGTAAAATGGTATATCCATGTGTGCTACTGTCTGTATATGCCTGACATTCTTTACCAACTTGTATGCATAATGTTGAACATTGCTATAACAGTTCATGTTTACATAAGGCAATATTTTGCATAACTTATAATCATTAGAAATTCTCCACGCCAAATGTTTAGATGTGTAAAGATTAAAAAAAAAACAAACAAAAAAATTGTTTGTTAACTATAGATGATAGCCTTTCAAGTTTCACCAGAAACATTTACCTGATGTTGTCCAGCATTACCTCAAGATAGGCTCAAAGATTGTCTCTTACATTTTTTATAGTGTTTGTGTAATGTTTTTTAGTTTTCAACACTTTTTTTCTTCTCCACACTTTTTATTTTGTTTAATTCTACTACCTTTTGCTGGCTGCTGTAGGGGTGCTGTTGGATTCTTTTCTCGAACCCTTGGCGGTCGGAACACCACAGAATTATGGACTGTGGTGTGTCTCTATCTGACGCCAAGAGCACAGACACAGTCCGATCCAGCGGACGAAAGGCCTCGGAGCAGGCGATACATATAGATCTGCCTTCGAGAGGGATTGTGATAGTTTCCTCATGCAGCTAGTGAAGGGTTTTCATATTTATGATATACATTTTCCCATTTACTTCATCTTCAATTTTTTTTTTCCTCTCAATTTCAAATCTTTGCCAAGTCATTACTATAAATGATGGAAGAATGGTTAACCTGCACTTGTTTTCCCCACTACTAATTGTTCAGCATTATATTGTTGGTCAATCAGTGGGTGATTGCATCTCTTAGGAGATCCAAGGAAAGGTTGTTCTGCACAATTCTTAGCCGCTGACAATGCTTGGGTTATTTGAACAGCAGAGCTGACCACTCAGACTGTTCCATATCTTTTGATCTCCCTTGCATCCTTAAATGGATCCTCAAGCATAGGCTCAAAGATTGTCCTTACATTTTATACTGTTTGCGTAATGTTTTTAGTTTTCAACAACTTTTTTCCTCTCCACACTTTCGTTTTGTTTAATTCTACTACCTTTTTCGCTGGCTGCTTTGGGGGTGCTGTTGGATTCTTTTTCGAACCCTTGGCGGTCGGAACACCACAGAATTATGGACTGTGGTGTGTCTCTATCTGACGCCAAGAGCACAGACACAATCAGCCGTGTCTCCCTGATGAGTCCGATCCAGCGGACGAAAGGGCCTCGGAGCAGGCGATACATATAGATCTGCCTTTCGAGAGGGATTGCGATAGTTTCCTCATGCAGCTAGTGAAGTCTTTATTAGGTACTAATGCAAAATCAAACAATTCTTAACTCCGTCTTTCTTTGATTACTATTCAGTGAATTGCAGATGGCTGGCACAGGCCCCCAAAAGAGAACATCGAAATTGACAGTTAACAAAAGTGATCAGTGTTGAACATTGCACCCGATATAGACTCCAAACCGATCCCACCTCCCCCCACCCCGACGCTCACACCAGCAACCCACACACAGAAACAAACTCACACCCCCAAAACAACACCCCCCCCCCCCACCACACACACCACACACACACAACACATGCCCGCACAAATACGCCCACATGCCGCACCAATACTGCAGAGAGAGAGAGAGAGAGACAGGGAGAGGGAGGAGAGGGAGGGAGGAGGAGAGAGGGAAATACCATTTTCAATGACATGTCGCAGATTCATTGTATCATGCATGTTTAAAAACAAACCCACCTCACCTATGAATAGCTCCCGCAAATATGGAAGATGTGTATAAGCAAGTAAGGTAACATTTGCAAAGTAAATCACACCTAGAGCACCATTTTAAATATAAAGCAGGCTGACCACACACTCCCGAAAAGGTGGAGCAGAGTGGGAAGAGGGGTGCAAAGAGGTTGTAAGCTTGTAGGTAGGGGAAGGACTGGGGCAACTGAATGAAATAATTATAACTAAGGAGGGGTAGGGGGAAAAATATTTTAGTGTGTGCACTGGTGCGCGCACATGTGCATGTGTGCGTGAGTGCACGTAAGCCCACATGTAAAAAAAAACAAAAGGGGGGGGGGGGGCGGGGGGGGAGAAGACGCAGTGGGATGCGTGTGTAGGTGAACGTGATGGCAAAACGGAGGTTGGAGTAAAAAGTGTGAAAAAAAAAAGGGGAAAAAAAAGACCAGCAAGAGTAGTCACCAGAGGAGCTGGTAGGGATGAAGAAGGTCAAGAGCATGTGAGGGGATTGGTCTGAAAAAAAGGCTTGAATGAAGGGTGTGCAGAAAGGGTAGATACTGAAGATGGGGGTGGGGGTGGGGAGGTCAAGAGCATGGAGCGGTGGGGGTTGTTTTTTTGGTTGAACGTTTTTGTGTTTTGGCTGGAAAGGGGAGTAGGGGAGTGGGAGGAGAGGTTTTGAGTGGGGGGGTTTGGTGTGCGAGCGAGGTGGTTGTTGTGTGGAGTGTGGGATGAAGGAGTCTGGGTGACCATGTTGAGGCCCTCTGGTGAAACCAGTACGTAATTTGTTGAACCAGACAGATTCCCGTCGGAGTCTGTAATCATTGTCCTCTGAAAAAACTTTTTCTATAATTACACAAATCTTACATCCTAAAGGGAGTGATTAGACTGGTGGAAATGTCTGGTTACTAAGTTCCAGTGTTCTTTTTGATGTTTGGTCTGTGTTGGTAAAAACAGGTTTTTAATGAGTTTTTAGTTTCCCCCAACATACTGGCTGTGTGGGCATTTGCTGCAAAACAGTTAAATAGATGATGTTTCTAGTTAAAACAGTCCATGTGGTGTCGGACGGTAAATGATTCTCCTGTCACTGTGCTTTTTGAAGTTGGCTGTTTCTACGAGGCGTTCTTGGCAGGTCACACATTTTCTACTACACGGAAAGCACCTGGGTGGTGAAGAGTCCAACTGACGGGTGGGAAGTGCAGAGGGCATGAGAAAATTTCTTAGGATTTGCTGTTTTCTTTCTCCCCAAATAGGTGGGACTAGAATGGCCTTTTGAAGTCTAGGACTGGATTGTAAAGGGGGTGAAGTTCCTGTAAGCCATTGACGTAGAGGTGGGTTAGCTGGATTGTGAGTGATTATGACAGGAGGTGCGTTGGGTGTGCTGCTTTGGTTTATACTGTAGGATGGAGCATCTGGCTGGCATTGTGCTTTCTTCTCTTGAGCTGTAGTCAGCATCTTCGACTGTATCCCGGAGATGCAGTTGTTCATGAGAAGAAGACAAATTGTTTTTTTTCAAAATCATCTGGTTTCGAGCACAAAGACGCTTTAAGCGGAGAACAGGCTGTATTTTATGGCAAGTTCTGTTGCAGTGGTGTGGGGTGACAAGAGCTGAAATGAGATAGGAGCGGACATCGATCGGGCTTGCAGTACAGGTCAGTTTGCATGTGTCCATTTTTTTTTCAGCTTCACAGAATGTCTAAAACGGGAAAGGAAAGTAGTTGCAGAAACACTAAAGGTAAACTTGATGGTGGGATGTATGGTGTTAATGTATTGCAGAAAACTGTCCAGGTCAGGAGATCCCAACCAGAGTAGGGCTGTTGTTCAATAAGCTTTCCTCCAGCCAACCCATAAAGACGTTGGCCACAGTAAGGGCCATAGGTGGCCCCATGGCGGTGCCAGAAATTTGTGATATATTTTGTCTTCAAAACAAAAGAAATTGTTGTTTCAGGATATGACTCTAACTGCTAGGAGAATTTGCTGAGTTGGCGGAGCGTTAGGAAGAAAAATATATAGACATCAGCCGGAAACCAGAATGTACAAATCCCCCAGCCTTTGTCAGAATGGAGGATTGCAGGAACCCAAAATGGTCAGAAAAATGGGCAACAAATTGCCACACAACGTTCTCCCGTGCCCTTTTTTGATTCGTTCAAGATTCAGAAGACAAACCTTTGTGAAATGTTGGTAACAGCAAAATGTATTTGTAATCAAACATCCAACAATGTCTAGAAATTGGTCAAATGAATCTGTGATCTGACGGAAAGTCCTTTCTAATAACATAACATACTTCAAGGATGAAAGAATAAAGCTGCACTTGAAAAACATAACAACAACAATAAACAACAAACACTGTCTGCATAAAATAAATCATAAGTGAAAAAAAAAAAAAAAAACTATGATGACACCAAAATTTTTGCACCGTATAATATAAAGGAATGAGAAGTACAGTTACTACGTTACACGGCACGCAAAAAGATGCGCCTGTATTGATGTACATGAAATAAGTAACAGTCCTACACAACTTGAGTGAATGAATAAGCATGGTAACCTGCAAACTCACAAAGATACTAGAGTATGGAAAAAAAAACAGCCGTCTTTCATTGTGGTTACCTCATGTGACGTAACAATTATAGTAATGTGCAAAATCACACTCATGACTCTTCCCTCAAATGTGCAAAGATTGCAACACAAAAACACTAAGATATTTACTCTAATGGAGTGATGTAATCCACCATCCAACGCAATCACTCTCCCACACCAGTCCCCTCTGACCCACTCTCCCCCTCACCCTTCCCCAAAGCACACACACAATTACACACACACACACACACACACACACTACTATATATTTGTATGGTAAGCATCATGAAAGCACTGTAGAGAAAGACAGGAGGGTGGGGGGGGGGGGGCAAACAATGTACAGTAAACCCTGAAATGGACTGGCATCAGAGGAGCTTTCAGAGGAGGGTCTCTGGCAGAATGGGCCACAGCAGTGATGTTTTTTTTGCAGTTCAAGAGTGGCATGGCCTCGCTGGCCCTTGGTGTGGACGAAGTGCATACGTTGACCACCTTGACCCCGGGGGCAACAAGGGACAGTACTCTACCCCTCCTCCCTCCCAGCCTTTCCCCCTTCCCTATGCTGACGATTTTGAAAGTGAGTCTGATTTAGAGTAGGTTTTCATTTTTTTTGTGTGTTTCCAGACCTGATTTGCTGAAAAGTATTTAGGATATTTTGTTATGTTTGTTCTTTTGATTTGTATTAGACGGAAACCCACATTTTGGATGAGAGACAGGATGATTTGGTGCATGCAGTGTTGAGACTAAGGCAGAATTATAAGATTCAGGTAAATTACATTGCATATCTTTCTGAGATTAACATTGATGTGTTCGTGTGTGTGTGTGTGTTAATTAATACACACAGACACACGCACACACACAGACATACACATATACATATGTATATACATATATGGATATAATCACACACACACACACACACACACACACACACACACACACACACACATATACATATGTACATACGTATATGAATATAATCACACACACACACACACATATGTGGATGCATGTATATGTATAATGTATGACAATTACTGATGTGCATGTATGATTTCAAGCTGTTTTGTTCTGTAAATGTGACTTTGGGTGAATGCATGTGTAAGGGAGTAAAACCAATGTGAGTTTCATTTTCCTTATATTGATAGAAGGAAAGCTGGGTTTTCTCAAATAGGCATATAATTTCTCTGGTATGTTTAAAGTATTCTGTGTCATTGGGCCATGAAACACTGTATTAGTATGCATCTGTGTTCTTTTGCGTGTTTATGTGTGTGCGTGTGCGCTTGCGTGTGTGTGTGTGTTATAACTTCCAGCCCTCTTGAATTTTCAGGAATTACCTTATTTGATGAATAATCCTTGAAATCCCTCATTTGAAGGAAACGAGTTTTATAATGTTGTAACAACAACAAAAGCAAGGTTTGGGAGTATTTTTCTTTAGGGATGATGACTTTGATAATAAACATAATAATGTTGCCAAATACAAACAAAAAATAATTTCACACAAATGCCTTGAACTGCATGTAATGAAAAATCCAGGGTATTTTTCAAGCTTGAAACATCTATTAGTTCAAACAGCAGGAGGAAAAAAGGTTTTCAGTGAAAAGCCAGTTTTCCTTCTTTATCTCCCGGCATCTAAAAGTTTGACCCAGAAGGTGGCAGCTATGCCGGATATCGAGGGGTGGTTGGGAGGGAAGATTGACACTTCCGTACAAAGTGTTGAGGGAGGAGAAACTGTATGGTTATTGTAGCAAAAGTCCCAATGGACGATCACCCTTTATAGTTAAAAAAAAAAAGAAAAAGAAAAAGTTTTGTGAGAGAAGGAATAGTATAGTTACTGAAGTGAAAGTACCAAAAGGCTTTGTCTCTTTTCAGTGCGAAGTGTTTAGGGAGGAGAAACTGAACTGTTTCTGAAGTTACAGCAACAGTGGACATTGTACTTTTTCAGTACAAAATGTTCAGGGAGAAGAAAGTGTGTAGTTACTCAACTTACTGGGGTGATAGCACCAGTGGACTTTGTCCCTTTCTTGCTGTGAATAGGTGCTGGCAAAATGGCATTCTTTTTTATCTGTGTACTGATTGCCAGTCCCATATTACATTATGGCTCGAAAGAGCTGAGTTGTTCTAAGTCTATTAAGATGTGGCTTTGTATTCTATAACATTGCATGGCTTCAACATTTAGGTGTAACCATTGTTTAATACGGTGTCTTATTTTGAAAAAAAAAAAAGGTGTTCCTGTTTATGAATGACATGAGCAGAAATTATTGAATCATTGAAGAGACGATTAGTAGGGGCAGAAATATCTGAGGTTATTTTCTGTCTTGAGTTCTAATCAGCCATTGCAAACACACATCTTTTTAACATTGCTTTTACCTTTGTCAGCTGAAAAGAAGTATCTAAGCACCTGCAACCAAGCAAAATGATATAGAGAAGTTTAGCACCACAGAGAAGAATGAAATACACGGCATCATACATCTCTGAAAAGAAAGAGAGAGAGAGAAGAGATTATTTACTTTGAACTGTACATGTTGTCTTCTTGAATGAGCTTCATGATCACACAGTATGCTTATCCCCAATGTTTTTTTCCTGATTAGGCTACATGTCTCTTCTGTAGTGTCCTGAACTTGCTGAGCTTTTATCTTTTGGTACTGACATGAAAAAAGAATCTCTGTGTTCTTTTTTTTCAGTTTCTTTCTCGGTGTTCTAGAGTAGATGAAGGTGATTTTGCACTGATTTTCAGTCAACTGTTGTCTGGCCCATTCTCACAACGCCAGAACCTCCTGATCTCTTTGCCTGTTTTGTCATGAATTCTTTGTTGCAGTATTGCTGCATTAATGTCTTTCTTGTTTCCTTCTTTTTTTGTGTGTGTTTTTTTTTCTTTCTTACTTTTTTTTTCTGTTTCTTTTTTTTTTTTTTTTGACATTTGTTTGGAAGCAGAGATAGAACACATAAAATTTCCATTATCATTATTTTGATATTAAACGACGTGCTCAGCACATTTTTTTTTGGTTTACTTTGTAGAAGTTTTATTTATATGAATCGTCTATCCTAAACATTGATGTCCACAGTGTTCCTTTTGCTGTTATTGTTGTTTTGTTTAGTGAAAGTGTCAACTAAGCCTGCGCGATGATAGCCATAGTGCTGCTTTTAGTGACAAGATTGTTCAATCGGACTTGTGTCCTGCACAGTATGAAGTTTTGTATGTGGTGGAAGGGGGCTGGAAGAGCTCAGTTGGTAGAGCGCCGGACTCATAATCCAAGGGTTGCGGGTTCGAATCTCTGCCGGCCATTTCAGTACAGGGGGATTTTTCCCTCAAAGTTAACATTAGTTCTGACTCCATTTTCCATACAGTCCTTCCAGTGAGACTATAAATCGAGGTTCCATGTGTGAACGCACGCATAACATCTTGCACACATGTAAAATCCCATCACCAACTTTCGGAAGAGAAGGCCAGTTTGGCTGTTGGTATGGATGACACGTTACATATAGCATGCATCTCCCCAAAGATGGAGTATGCTGCCTTAATGGCCGGATGAAAAACAGTCATACACACAGAACTCTACTGCCTGTATATACTGGCAGTGTCTGCAGGAGTATCAGCCTGCATACACAGAAAGAAAGAAAGAGCCCGTTGTATAAATGAGTGTGAATTGTCAAGCGCTTAGAGCTTGGTCTCTAGCTGAGGAAGGTACTATTAAGTATTCATAATGATAATCATAATAAATGGAAATCAACAATTTTAATTGGAAAACAAATTTTCTGGTTTCAGGCTTCTTTTATGTTTCATCAAATAAGGATATTCTTTGTTCACAGGCGCACATGTGTGTGTGTGTATGTGTGTTCGTCTGCCAGTAAATGAATCTCACTTTGACCAAGCATGTAAACTTATACATGTTCATGTACATGATCACTTACACAAAACACATATGCACTCAACAAAAAGAATCTTCAAATTTGAAGACTTCACATATTACTTTTAACAAGTTGAAGCTGTTCTTGCCAGTCAGAAGTGCCCCCTCCCCTCCCCCCCCCCCCCCCCCCCCCAAAAAAAAAAAGATCAAACAAAGAAACAAAGTAAATGTCAGAGATTTGCTCACAACCGATAACCTAAATTTAAAGGACCCAGTGCCTGCAAACTAACACTGACACAGTGTGACACTGGCTGCCACCTAACATGACAAAGGCTGTTTGCAAGCTGATCCGCTGACACAATGTACCGTTGGCATGGTACCCACAGATTATGCCCTGTCTGAGGAACCCTTCAATCTGGCTCAGCAGACGGGAGCCTATGAATTGTGGCTGGAGACGCCAGCCATGGCCAGGTGTTGCGTCAGAAGGTCCTCCAGACCCCTGTGTGGTGGTGCAAGGCTGATAGTCGTAACAAGACCATTAATGTGATTGGCAACTTCAGCTGGTAATGCTTATTGGAATGGACTTTTTTGGACACTCTGTTTCTCTTTCTTCTCGTTTTTTTTTTTTGTGTGTGTGTGTGTGTGTGTGTGTTCCAGGGTTCATACTGACTTCTGACTATCTGCGAAACTTTTGAACTTTTTTAAAATCATCACTGAATGTGGAAGGTGCAGAGGGAAAAAAATTGCTTAAAAAACTTTTTTTTCTTAAACTAGCTGTCTTTTTAGGGCTGCCAAGGTATGAAAAGCATAAAGTGTACCATTTTGACATTTTAAGTGCAGCATTCCAATTTAAGTGCAGCACTCATACATGATGTGGCAGATAAGACTCAACAACACTTTCAGTTGCACTTGGCTTTGTACATGACATTATAGTGGACTAAATAAGACGGAAATGTCTCTTGCTATTATGTTGTTTTGACTTGACCTGCTAAACATCAAAATGACCAACAACGAAACCACTCAATGAGGCAGCAAAATGGTGATCATCTCTAGCAATTTTTCTTCTGTCTTTTCTTCCTGTCCTTATATATTGAATTGATAAGTCTGATGATCTCAGTTGTCTCGCTTCCAGGTAAACCGCTGCTAGGTCTGTGAAACATGTTACTTGATAAATTCTGAAGGCTTTTGGCACAGCATTCCAACACAAAGTGTAGCGAATACCGTCGTCAGCTGAATCATAGCATGCTACTCTGAACGCATAGTCCTTGGCAGCTCTTTTCTTTGCATCCAAAAGAAGAAGAAAAAAAAGGAGTGGGGGTGGGGGGGTCACTGAGGAAAGTAGTGACAAAAGGCAAAAAAACAACAGATTGTCATTTATTGCACAGAATGTTTTAAATCACAGTAACAGATTTAAGATCGTGTTTAAAAATGAAAACAAGGAGGGGGAGGGGGGACTGAAGTCATGTATTTGTATCCAGAGCTACTGCTTTGTTTCTGTAACTCATATTCAAACATATTGCTGAAGAACTGTCAGAACTTGCATCATTCTTGTTATATATAATGCGAGCTGGGTTTTTTTTTATGTAAGTGGTTGATAGATTGTACGTTTTTCAACCTAATCTGCAAAATTCTGAAATTTTGTTTTGGTCAGATATGTATGAGCCTTGATCAAAAAGTTATTGAGGGCTGCCAGTTCTTCTGTGTTTGTTTTCTTGTTTATTCACTTTTCTTTTTTTAATGTTTTTTTTTTTATGTTATGAACTTAATCATGCACATACATGTATGTTGATGAACTGTTGAGCATAAAAATGTACATTTTGTGTGTATACTGTTTTTCATCATTTACAGCAAGATGACACTGACTGTTTAGAAATAGAAAATCATGTTTAAAGTCATTGCATGAAGCTTTGGCGAGCTCTCTGTCTAACACATACAGTCTCTGCTTTACATGAAGACATAAGTATTTTTAAAGTCTTTTTCCACTTTGGCTGTCTATGATTCATTGTTTTCACTCAGTTTGTAGAATTCACTCAGTTCTAGAATCTTTTAGGACTTTTTTTGTAAACATCCACAGAGTAATTAGGATCATTTCCAGTGTGAAGTTCATGAAATAAACTTCTTTAGGTTAGCTTTTAAATATTCAGCTTTAAATTTGTGCTTTGAGCATGAAGCTTTTTCCTATGGTCTTTGAACATGTTTTTATCTCCTATGGTAAGTGAACTGTTTATGAAAAGCAGTGTTGCAATATCTGAAAAAATCTGGTTATTTACATTTGGAATTACTAATTTTGTCATTGTGCGGGCAGATATTCCATCATTTTTTCAGCAAGTGTCTACAGGGACTATGGAAATTATTGTACTGTTACTTTTATCACATTGTGGATCTTCAGAGATTGAATTTTTTTTTTGAGATCTGATGTTTTGATTGTATCTACAGTACAATAATCTTTTAATGGTTTTCTTTGAATGTTGTAACTATCTTTGTAATTTTTACCAAGGCAGTGGATTAATGGTATTGAGCATGCATTCATTTTTGTCTGCGTGTTAGATCATCTTATCTTGTGGTGGGCTGAATCATTTCACCATTTACTGTGACCAGTGACACTGTAAACCCAGCTTGGCTGCTTCCCCGTTTCATGTTGCTTTGTTGACAGTCACCCCTGTTTCAATGGCTTGAGGAGTTTTGTGCCAATGTACATGATTTCCCTGTGGTTTGCATTTGCATTGTCTTCTTTTTAAACCAATCATTGTTTCCTACTAATGCTTTATTGCTATGATTTTCTCACAAGTCTAACTCCAATTGTAACCATACTGCACACTCAGGGTGTTTTTGGGTCAACTTTTATGTCGCCGTAAAAGAAAGAAAGTAGGCTGATGGGAATGGGCTGAAAATGTGTCCCACTTGTACAGCATGTGCCTTTTGTTGTGGGAAATGGCAGTGCTTGTACCGCTTAAAGCTTTTTGCCTGGATTTGATGGGAAAACCCAGCTTTCTGTTTGCATGCAATGCTGTTGTACTTATGCACACACCACTCTCAGAGCTATGAACAGACATACTTGCGGGTGTATGCAGATGCATGCACACACTTATTCACTCATACACATACACATGCATGCTTCAACACACACGCATGCGCGCACACACACACACATGCGCACGCACGCACCCACGCATGCACACACACACACACACACACACACACACACACACACACACACACACACACACACTTGGAGACTTATTCATTGAATACTGTGCATGATTTTCACTTGAGCCAAAGACAGGTTCATTGAATACTGCAGCATGATTTTCACTTGAGCCATATAGATGGCATCACAGTTTGACCACGCATGCCTACAGTGGCACTACCTTTGATTCCTTTGCCAGACTACACAGCCTTTGCTGAGCCCTATAACCTAGCACAGCAGGTGGGCTCCTTTGAAGTGGTCAAAAGCACGGACCCCAAACACGGGCAGGTTTTACGTCAGGTGGTACTGAACAATCCCCTAGAGTGGTGCCCCATCAATCTGGTGTTCCCATCACCTGGGGGGCACGGAAACTGGTATGTTCTGATCCATGCACTGTAACCCTGTGCACAGGTGTAGCCTGTGACGAAGGATATTGCTTTCAATTCCACGTGTGTGTTGTGTGTGTGTGTGTGTGGTGTGTGTGTGTGTTGAGAAACTAATTTAAACGATACCCTATTGCTTCATGAAGGTTTATATTTACCTGCATAATCTTTCCATTCCTTTTCATTTTATTTTCCTGCTTTGTTGTGTGAAATAAAGTGGGATGATATATATTTTTTTTAAAATAGAAATTCTGCTTATTCCCTTCACATACATGCAGTAGTTACCTTTAAGTTTGCTGTTGGGGTCAGTACCTCTAATTTTTTTTAATGTTTAGTCCCCTGCTTATGGTAATTTTTAAACTACAGGCATTATTTTCTTTTCCTCAGAATCTGATCAGGTGACTTATGTTATTAAGCAACCTCATGTTTCATAAAATCAGTTTGGACAACCAACTGTGTGTTCAGTGTCTGTTATCGTGTGCCATCGTGTACCGGTGGAAATGGAGGACACGTATAAACATCGCATGCACCTATATGAGAAACTGCAGGAATAAGTGCAGATAAATGAAAAATGAGTGACTGATATTTGAATGGTAGGGGAAACGACTGAATAAGTGCCAGTAGGCTGCTGTTCGCCCGGCTGTATCTGGGTAGACCGCCCGTTGAGTAAGTGAGGTAGTATGTTTATTGTAAAGCACTTAGAGCTTTGGTCTGTGACCGAGGGTAGGCGCTATATGAATACCCAATTAATAATATAATGATTTGGTGTATGGCTGCATTTACATGTCTTAATCTGTTGACTTGCATCATTTGCATATCTAAATTCAGGTGACACTGATACTGAGCCAACTCATCTAAACCATTCACTGTCAACCAGTTGCTGGAATAATTCCATGGTGGCATTAAAATCGGGCAAGAAACTAAATTACAATCGAAAAGCTGAATTTTTGAGATAGAAATAAGTGAAACTTTTAAACTTTGCTTTCAGAAATGGAGAAATGAATCTGTTAGCTTAGATCTGACCTGAGAAAAAAAAAACTATGCTAAGGTGACCACTCTTAACAAAGCTAGTGACAGAGGAAGCTGCGGCTATCACTCTCGCACTCGATTTAATGTACTCTGAGTGCACCATGGATTTCTAATGGCATGGATCATAAACTGCATTTTGTAGCATTCCTAGAGTTAATGTTTGTTTTCACTTTTACACTGCAACTTTCATGTGTGTATGTGTTTGACACAACTGGTAATCACTTTTGGCCTGTCGTGAATGTCAGTCTGATCTGCACGCACAGCATTGACCAGATACTTGAGTGGGTGCATCATACCTTATTCATGGGCGCTTTATTTCTGGATAAATTGGATTTCAAACAAATCTAAATAGAAAAAAGTCAAGGGATGTACCTTTTATTTCCAGATTAGCTTATAGGGATAGCTTACAGTTAATATTCAGACTCTGTTCTCAGTTTTAAACCAGTTAGAGTTTGATAAGCTTCATGCGCAGATTTCAAAGATGAGATGGTCTGTTATAGTTACTCCTTATCAAAAATACGGAGCGATTACACCTTCATTTAGCTTAGTGGACACGGAATATTAAAATCTATCAATAGATCAGTCAGTTCAGTCTTCATTGTAGTTCCAGATTGGATGGTCACACAAATAGTTAAGTTTGATGTAGTCATGTTTTCATCTTTTGGGGTGTTGTGGCAATAATGGATGGTATATCAAAGACCTCTGTAGTCATTTTAAATTTAGCCTTGGTTCAAGGACTCTAGAATGAAAAAGGAGGGAGAAAATCTTCAATGATTTGTCCATTTCTGCCAATAGTTTGTTAATCACATTGGTGAAGTTTAATAAATCAGGCAGATATTTTGGTCTTAAATCGGTTAGATGATGATGATGTCAGAAGTGACAACAAATAGCAGTATTCCCTTCAGTTTAAAACCTTTCAGTTGGTCACCAAAGTACCTGATATAGTCATTAACAGTGTTTGTTGTAACTCTTAAAAGTGGCCTTAAAAGTGAAGGTTACAAGCTGTATCATACTTTGTATTATATCTTGGGATTTTATTGGAGGCAAAAGATTTTTTTGCCTTTTCTGACTCTTTGAATAAGTGGAGGTCATAGGTAAACAACTTAGCGCAGAGGCTTTGAAATATGTTTATGCATCCATAGGTGTCAAATGGTTTGATTGCTTTGCAAGGTTATGATGGTCTATTATCATCATAAGCAAATCTATGCATTCTCTTATCAATTGAGCACGTCTGTCTGTTTTATCGTCAAATGACAAATATATGCATTCTTCTTATTAGTGCACCCTGTCTGTCTGTTTTTAGTCAAAGCAAATATATAATTCGCGTCTTATCAGTGCACATGTTCCACCCACACAGTCTCCCTGTTGCTAAAATAAACCACTTATGAAAAAAATCTACCAAAATACGTTTGTTCATTAATAGTGTAGCAAAATGTACTTTTGGGACCATATCTTAACACATGACTAAACATGACACTGAAAACCCATATGGAATATCTTTACATCTGTTTACACCTGTATTATCATTAGTGTGAAATTTGAAATAAGATATTCTACTTTTTTTTTTGGTGATCAATATGTTCTCATAGATATGAAGTGAGGAGAAACATAACATGGTAGATTTCCTTGACATCATAAGGTCAGACATACCTACGTTGAAGTTGAAGGCCACGGTGGGCAGTAGTGGTCAACAATACTGATGGAGTCTTTGCGCTCTGCCAGAGTGCAGCCTGGGGGGAGTGCCACGCTTACTCTGCCCAGGGTGTCTCTCTTTTTCATCTCCCCAAAGACACGGACTTACATCGTAGCTCCTGATTTTAGGTAAGGACACCACTTGATGGAGGTGTTCTGGAGTGTGTGTGTATGTGTGATTGTGGTAAGATCTGTCAGGTCAAATGGTGGATGCCTTCCAGAGGCGCTGTATCATCGTCTCATGGGCTTTTCCACTAGACATATTATTAATTTTAAAAAGTTATTGGTCTGCAAGACATTCCAGACAAAAGGATTACAGGATACAACACGATGCTGTTGACCTTAAGTCTTCTTCAGGTAAAACAAATGACGTTCAGGATAATGAAGATGAAGAAACGAAGCAGTCACGTATTTCTCAATATTTGGCGCAAAATAGTTTACATTCAACACATTTTGTGCCAAATAGGGGAAGAGAAATGCGATTGCTAGTTGTGTTGTCTTCATTGTTCCTGAATGCTGTTGTTTACCTGAACAAGACGTAAGACGGTAAAAACTGCTTCATTGTTTTGTTCCTTGGAACCTGTGTTCCTGGATTGTTGTGCTGGAACCGGGACTGTGACTTTACTTTTTGAAATTTACTTCAGTTTCGGCCCTTCAATCTCTTGCTTGAAATGAGACAGTTGGTCCATAGGAGGCCTCGTAGATGGTGTCATGCGAAATTGTTGGATCGTGACAGCATCACCTGAAAACACAACAATGACAAACAACCAGTGCGGTGTCACCTCTGTGGGATATTCATAAAACAAACTCACATTTAGTTGCTCACTGTGGATTTGTGAGTCCTGGTGCTTGTGATAGATGCATGTGGCTGTGCATATAGCGGCCGAGAGTGACCACAGAGCAGAGAGTGATGATTCCACTGAGAAGGCACTGAAGATTAAATGGCAAAGAAAAAAGGAAGAAAAATTAAAGTAAGGAAACATTGAAATTAGGTTGGTGTCTCGGTGATTTCTTCTGCCTGAAACACTCCTGGAAAGCAAGGGAGATGGACTGATTTGGGTAGGTGGACGATAGTTTTGTCACGTTATTTCCCAATGCTATGTTATTCTTTTGACTTACACCCCCTTTTTTATCTTCCGTAGCCCCAACCTTTTTGTTTTTGTGTGGGTTGAGATATACCAGGGAAAGGGAAGAACCCCCCCCCCACCCCCCCCCCCCCCCCCCCCCCCCCCCCCCGAGAAAGACTTTGTCACACAGACAAGCATTGAAAGAAAAGCTAATGGGCTGTGTGTGTGTTGTGTGTTGGTTTTCTTTGTAGTTTCATGGTCTGCACTCCTCCAGTGGCAGGAATCCAACACAGGTACTGCACTAGGCTGCACATTGAGCAGTGTTCAGCAGTGCCCTTGTGATGCAGTGCATGCAGGACCCTGGCTACCAAGTTCATACTGACATGATTGCTTTGTCGAAAGAGCAGTGTGAGCTAGCATTCAAGTCCAAAGTGGGTTGCTTGGTCCATCAAATGAGAGGCCAATGTGTTTGCTCCATATACTGACAACTTTGACACAGCTTAACTAAGGACATGGAGAGTGAACAAAACTCTGGTCACCAGAGGAACAGGGCATGAAGGGCCCACAGGATTTAGTTCTTTTCTCCCTGTGACGATTAGATGGTACCCTAGAAATGCCACTCTGGTCTTACACCCCTATCAGGGTGTACTGGGCACCTCATTTCCATAATTCTGGGAATCAATCAGGCCTGACAGATTCAGGGACATTGTTGTGGCTGGTCAGTGAAGCAACCACTCAGAAGTCAGATCCCAGCGAAGTGGATGAAAACCGCTGTTCTTTCAGTTTTCTCACTTGATCCCTTTAGGTCGCTCAGTGTTGGAAAGGAAGTGGCCAGGGTTGAAAATCACACAACTAGATGCCTCTGATGGGAACTGAACTCTCAGTCCCCAGCTTGCAAGTCCAGGTATTTTCTTCTTCAGCATTCCAGTATCTGGTAGCGTGTGAACTCGTTTTACCCTGTTGGGATACTCTCACTGACTCAAGAGTACAGTCAGTTCAATCCGACTTCGTGGAGTGTAGAAATTTGTGGGAAGAGGTTGTGGAAAAAGATAGATAAAAGATATGGTATTCCTCGAAGATGGGAGTATGGCTGCTGTAATGGGGCGGGATAAACAGAGCGGTCATACACACAACTTCGGGCTGAACTCTGCTGCCTGTCTATGCAGGCAGTGTCCGCAGGAGTATCGCCTGCGTACAGCGGGGAAAGAAAAAAAAAAGGGGAAGAATGAAAAAACGGGGATATGGTAGACGTTACAAAAAGGAACAGTCGAGATGCCAGTACAGCAAAGGAGGAGACCAGTTACTGAGCGCGAAAGGAAAGGGAGGTTACTAACCAGAATGTCCACGAAGCCCCCCGAGGGGGACTAATTTTACAAAAAGACCCCCGGTATCCCCATGGTGGAGGTGATAACAACCATGGCACTGGTGGTATGCCTGGTTGATCATTTTTCTCCTTTCTTTGAATTACTTTTTTCTAAAGAGTTTCAGTTTCATCAAGGAGGATGTGTCCCTACGGTGTGGACTAGTCAATACATGCTATATCACCACCGCTCAGTTTGAGGCCTGCCTCTCGGCAGATTTAAAGCTGATGGATAAATAATTAATGGACTAAAAATAAGAGAATTTAAAAAGAGGGTCCCTGGCTACTAAGTTTGTCGTGGTGTTGTCCTGCGATTTACGGAAAACTGGTTTTGGAAACTGTGATTGCTTGGAAAATGACCCTCCTACCGGGCATTGTTAGCCTCTTTGGAAAATAACTGGAATGCATGTAGAAACGAAGAAGACATTGTTGTGTAAATGAACTCCTCAGGGCGCGATAAGAAGACTGAACTCTGATACCATGTCTTTGTGATGCTTGAAACTGATGATCAAAGTACATTCTGGCTACATCTTCTGTGTTTGATTGCCTGACTGTATAATTCTGGTGAAGTGCTGGGTGATGATGCCACTAATGAAGAGCCGCAGTTTTTGTGAGGTCCTTGTGTGATGATGACTGCTGGTAATCCTGGGTGAAGTCCTGTGTGGGTGATGAAAAGCTGATTTCGCGCATTTTTGACATGACAACTCTGATGAAAAATACGTCTCTGATGAAATCCTTGGTTTATTTAAACTGTATCCTTCTGATGAATCTGTTTGTGATAATGACAAGCTGGCAAGTGCAGTCCTGAACGTCTGATTTTTGTGAAATCATTAATTATGCTGATATACCGACGGGTACAGTTTTCTGTTAACGTGGTGCTGTTAATGAAAACTAATGAACTGCATGTTAATCCTCATTTGATGATTAAACCAATTGGAAGAGTACAATGTGGTGAAATTCTGTGATGAAAAAACTAGTGAACGAAATACTTTTAATGACACTCTTTTGCAATGATACACACTAAGAGAATGCTTCTGGTAAAAAAGCATCATGTTGAACCCAACTGAGAAATTTGTATGATTTTTATTTAATCTTTTGTGATTGATTAAAACTAAAGAGTGCAGTCTACCATAGCTCTCTGGCTGATAAAAAGGTGGACTGTGATATCTTCAGTTGATGACACAACCATGATGGTTAAGGAAATCCGTTGTGTTGCAGCTCGTACGTCGGTGTTGACCAGTGGCAGCTTACCCTCCCAGATCTCAGCCTGAACAAACTGTCTTTGCTTGTTAAGGTGATATAATTTTGCTTTGACCTTTTATTCAGAACTGATTAATGAGGGCTTGAAATTTGACAAACGTATAGTAGTGGAACCTTTCACTACTCAACAGCAGTATGATGATTGAAAGGGCAACCTGATAGCAGTTCAGATGAATACTTTGGCATTTTCATCCACTATTACGAATTTATTGAAGCTCACTAGCCCTTTGAAAGACCATGTGCAAGGAATGAACTTATGTGTTATTATTCCATACTTAATTGGATTATCATAAAGGAATTTTAGGTAATGATTATCCATGTTTGATCACAGGTTCTTCTCTTTTTATCACATTATCAGAAATGAATGGACATGGTTGTCCATGTGTGATAACATATTGTGTTAGCAACCCATTCAGAATTGTCAGTCTGCTGTGCGCCGGTCCGTCTTGTTGTTGTGTTGTTTTTGTTTTTGCATTGCTTTTTTCAGTAGTTGTTTTTTCTTTTCTTTTTCTGTTCGTTTCATAGATTGTTTTAAAGGGAACCCAAGATAATATAGGGAATGGCATAAAGTGGGCACTACATACAATAAGTGAACTGCATTTGGAGGGAGGGAAAGCGGATCTCAGTGCAAACATTGATAGGGTTTATTTTTCTTGCGTTTTGGTGCTTTTTGGATTCATTACCATTGTTGAAGGCAGAAAAGAAAAAAAAATTAAAGAAGTCCTTTTGAAACTACTGTTGGATCAACTTGTGTGTCTCCCCGGGTTCACAGGGTTCAGGGAGGACTCAGTGGATGACCTGTGCTTTAACCCGACAGTCCCAAAGCTACAGCGATGGCTTCGTTGCTATTGGCACCGACTCTTTGGTATTGCGACTTTGACAATAAGCATTACACTGCAAGCACATGGTGCGTCCTAGGAGAAAGAACAAATAGCCTATTCCAGCGATTGACCCTCCTATTTGTTTCAGAACCCAGCATATTACATGCATGTTTCCTGTAAACCCCAAATCATCCAGTGTGTTCTGAGTAGTGACTAATTTTTTTCCTGCTGCGGAACGTACTTTCAGTGGATTTCCAGTTGATTCAATCAGGTTGGCTGGTTGTTTTCTAATCAGGGAATGATGTCCGAAACCCCATTGTTTCTTTCGTGAGTGCTCTCCGCCATATCCCCCTCGTCTTGATTTTGTTCTGAGCCTGGCGCCTCCCGGTTCCCTGATCGGGCTCCCCCCGTCCTGTTTCTTTGCGCTGCGCTGCCCTGCCATCCCCCTGCTTGAGGTGTTTCCTCATCTTCCCCGCCGACTTCCTTTGTTCTGCCCTTTATCCTGGGAACGGCTTGTCCGCCCCTTCTCCTCGCCACAGCGATCTCCCCAGCATCATGTTTCTTCGTCTCTCACTTCACTGCTCCGACCAAACAGGTTGTCTTCGCATCATCATGTCGCAACACACCCAGCCAGCCATGCTTGCATCCCCCGGCCCTCCCTGCCCGTAACGTTCCGCCGCCGGCACTTATTCCCTTCACTTCCGCCCACTGGCTGATTTGGGTTTCCCGGAAAACATGACCTTGTCTATCCGGTGTTCTGAACCCCACACATTCGCGCGTGTTCAATCTGGGAGACAATGTGCTTGTTCTTCTCTGCTGCCGCACCTGGTGCAGTGGTACTTCTACGTTTGTCCCCCGTCGGCCCATACACACGCGTCCCCTCGGTGCCCACGCAACGCCGCCCTTGCTGTCGCTTTGGGCGCTGTCGTGTTAAAGCGGTCTCCCTGCGTCCTCCTGCCATGGTGAACCCTGTGCGGAACATCAAGTTTGCTCCTACAGTTCATTTCCCAGGCCTTCTTTCGTTTTTTCTTTCTTCACACCCCCCCCACTGGTAAGGGCCTCCCAAATCAGCACCCCACCGCCCCGCCCCCTTCAACCCCCACTGTTTGCCCCTGCGTACGCTTCTCTTCAATTCCAGTCCCTCCTGTCTGTCGGCCCCCTTGCTGGCCCCCTTCTCTCTATCTTGGGTTCCCCCTTTTCCCCCTCTCTGCCCAACCGCCCCCGCCCAGCCCAGCCCCCACCCCTCCTGCCAACGCAGCCCCGCACCCAACACAAACACCCCAAGACGGACCCGGCCATTCAGCAGATGACAAGCGAGGTTGATAACACGCTAGGGGATCCACCCCTGACAACATTGTCCATCATTTTGAGAATGTGATAAAAACGAAGAGAACGTGATCCAACATGGTAATATTACCTAAAATTCCTTTACTGATAATCCACTTAAGTATGGCTAATCATTACCATAGTCATCTTGGCACATGGTCTTTACAAGGCTAGTGAGCTTCAATAAATTCGTAATAATGGAGGAAAATGCCAAAGTATTTCTCTGAACTGCTATTCAGTTGCCCTTCAATCATCCATAACCTCTGTTGAGTAGTGAAAGGTTCCACTCTATCAGTTTGTCAAATTTACAGCCCTATATTTTGTTTATCATTCTGAATAAAAGTCCAAAAAAGCAAAATTATTCACCTTCACAAGCAAAGCGAGTTTGTCTTCCGTGTAGGAGATCTGGGAGGGTAAGCTGCCACTGGTACATACACCCGGTTACGAGCTGCAACACAAAGGATTTTCCTTACAATCATTGGGTTATTGTCATCAACTGAAGACTCACAGTCCACCTTTTATCATCAGAGAGCTATGTAGACCTGCACATCGTTAGTTTTCAGCATCACAAAAGATTAAATCTACAATGGCATACAAATTCTCAGTTTGCCAGAGCTTACAGAACTCATTTTCTTAGTTGTATCAGTGCAAAGATTTCATTAAAAAATTATTCAGTTTAACTAGTTTCATCACAGAATTCCAAATCGTACTCTCAATTTTTTTAATCATCAATGAGATAACATGCAGTTTCATAGTGTCATAACAGACACTTACAGTATGTCACCCTTCGTATATCACATAAATGATGTCACAAACATATACTTTCAGAACTGCACTTGCCAGGTTCATTCTACAAAGGATCATCAGATTTACAGTTACGTAACCACAAGGAGTTCATCAGACTGTATTTGTCATCGGGTCATCAAAACTGCTCGAAATCAGCTGTCATCACAACACAGGACTTCACAAGGTTACAGTCATCAGTAACAAGACTCACAAAAAACTGGCTCCTTCATAGTTTTCATCATCACACAGGACTTCACCAGACTATTTACAGGTCAGTCACATCAACATCAGAAGATTTACCAGAACTCGAATACATCAGTGTCTCATCACAAAGAAGTCATCAGAGTGTCCAGTCTTTATTATAGCTGAGGAGTCCTTTACAACACAACAATTCTTCTTCGTTGCTTTCCATTGCCACTTCAGTGTATTTCAAATATCGTAACATTCCGGGATTAGTCTCTTCCAAGCAATTCCCAGTTTTCAAAACCAGTTTTCCGTAATCTCAGACAAACCACGACAACTTAGTAGCAAGTGACCCGCTTTTTAAATTCTAATATTTTGTCATAATTATTATCCATCGCTTAAACATGCGCGTGCAGTCTCAACTGAATCGGTTGGAATATAGATGTATGATAGTCACACGTAGTGGCACTCCTTGATTGAAACGGAAACTCTTAGAAAAATAATCAAAGAAAAATGCATCACAGGATACCACAGTGCCATGGTGGTTATCACATCCCCATGGGATACCAGGGGGTTTTGTACAAATAGTCCCCCTCCTCTGGACATCTGGGTGTAATCCCCTTCCTTTCGTCTCAGTAACTTGTCGCTCCTTTGCGTATGTCTATACTGTCCTTTATGCTACATATCCTTTTTTATTTCTTTTCTTTCTGCTGTACGCAGGGCGGGATACTCCTGCGGACACTGACCGCATAGACAGGCAGCAGAGTGTTGGTGTATGACGCTTTTTATCCCGCCACTACAGAAGCCATACTCCATCTTCGAGGAATACCATATCTTTTATCTACTTTTTCACACCTCTTCCACACATTTCTACACTCCACGAAGTCGGACGTGAACTGACTGTACTCTGAGCTACAGTGAGAGATCACAGGGTTTTGAAAGAGTTCAACGCTACCAGATTACTGGATGCTGAAGAAGAAAATATCCGGACTTGCAAGCGGGAGAGAGAGTTCAGTGCCCATCAGAGGATCTCGTGTGGGATTTTTCAAACCTGGCCACTTCCTTTCCCCCACTGACGCGACCCCTAAAGGATCAAGTGAGAAAACTGAAAGAACAGTTCAGGTTTCATCATTCGCGGATGACTTGAGGTTGCTCACTGACCAGCACAACAGATGTGAACTGCAGGCCGGACTGATGCCCAGACATATGAAATGACGGGTTGCCCAGTACACCCTGATAAGGGGTGGAAGACAGAGTGGAATTCTAGGGTCCCATCGATATCGTCAAGGGAGAAAAAGAACTAATCTGTGGCCCTTCATCCTGTTTCCTGAGTGACCGAGTTGTTCACGCCAGTCCTTAGTAAGCTGTGTCAAAGTGCGTAGTATCAGCAAACACATTGGCCTCTATTTGGATGGACAAAGCAGCACACTTTGGACTTGAATGCGCAACAAGGCCTGGGACAAGCAACTGGCCGCGTAGGAGATTGGAGAGGGGGTCCGGCAGCACTGCACTCACAAGGGCACTGTGAACATGCTAGTGCGCACTAGTGCAGTACCTGGTTGGTTACTGCCAGGCGGAGGTGCAGAACATGAAACTAAAAAGAACCAAAACACCACACACTCAGCCATTCTCTTCTTCAATGCTTGTCTGTGTGACCAAAGTTCCTCTGTTTCCCTTTCCCTGGTATATCTCAACACACCACCAAACAAAAAAAAGGTCAATGATAGAAAAAGGGGTGTAATTCAAACGAAATAACATAGCATTGTGACATAACGGACCAAAACTAAGTCCACTACCCAAAATCAGGGTCACGCCCTTGCTTTAAGGAGGTGTTCAGGCAAGAAGAATCACGATCAACAACAGTAATTTCAGATGTTCCTACTTAATTTTCTTCCTTTCTTTGCCATTTAATCTAGTGCTTCTCAGTGGAATCTTCTCTGTGGTCCTCTGGCCGCTATATGCCACAGCACAGCATCTATCACAGCACCAGCGATCACAAGCCACAGGAGCAAAAAGTGACGTTTTTATGAAGTTATCCCACAGAGGTGACACCGCACTTGTTGTTGTCAGTGTTGGGTGTTCAGTGATGCTGTCACGATCCAACTTCGCATGACACCATTAGAGGCCTACTAGGACAACTGTCGCATTCAACAAGGCGATTGAAGCCGAAATGACGAAATTCAAAAAGGAAAGCATTGGTCACAAAATACAATCCAGACAAACAGGTACAGAGACAAAAACCATTGAAGCATTTTTACCTTTTACGTCTTGTTCAGGTAAAACAACAGCATTAGGACAATGGAAGCCAACAAACTAGCAATCGACATTTCTTCCTTATTTTGGCACAAACGGGTGTTGAATGTAAACTATTTGGCCAAATATGTGAGAAGATAAGTGACTGCTCGTTCTATCTCAGTATCCTGAACGTCATTGTTTTACCTGAAGAAAAGACTTAGAGGTCAACATGCGTCAGTGTTGTATCCGGGAATGTTTGCTGGAAGTTTGCAGAAAACAATACTTTTAAACGTAATAATGTCTAGTTGAAAATCTGCGAATGAGTACAGCCCTCGGAAGGCACCACATTTGACCTGACAGATCGTACACCAACCCCACACAATCACACAGACACTCCAGAACACTCCATCAAGTGGAGTCCTTACCTAAATCAGAGGCTACGATGTAAGTCCGTGTCTTGGGGCAGATGAAAAAGGAAGACACCCTGGGCAGAGTAGCTTGGGCATCCCCATGCTGCACTCTGGAGCGACAAAGACGCATCAGATGTTGACCTGCCCCCGTGCTTCAACTTCGAAGTTATGTCTGACCTGAGAGAAACGGACATCTACAGGATGTTTCGTCAGTTCATATCTATGAGAACACTGGCACCCCCAAACAAAAAAGTAGAAGATTTATTCTAAACTTTCCCCATAATGAGAACTCCAGTGTAAACAGATGTAAGTATTAAATAGGGGCAGTGTGTTCATGTTGTTCATGTTGTTAGAGGATGGTCCAAAAGTACATGTACAATAGTAATGAACAAACGATTTGTAGATTTTTCATAAGTGAGTTTTTAGCAACAGGGATAAGTGTGGGGGTGGGCCACACATGCACGGTAAGAAAGAAATGTTATTAGATGCCTATGAATAAAAATAGACAGACACGTGCATTGATAAGAAAGAATGCATTAGATTTCGTATTGACTAAAAACAGACAGACGTGCAATGATTGATAAGGAAAGAATGCATATATTTGCTATGATGAAGAATAGGACCATCAGAACCTTGCAAAGCAATCCCACCATTTGAACAACTATGGCTGCAATAAAACAGTATTTTCACAGCATCTGAGATAAGTGTGTTACCTATGACCTCAGCTTATTCAAAGAGAGGAAATGGCCAAAAAAACTCTTTGCCTAAATAAACATCCCAAGAGTATAAAATACCAAGTATGATACAGCTGTAAACATCTCAACTGTAACCCAATTTTAAGGAGTACAAACAAACACGGTAATGCACAATTATAGGTACTTTGGTGACAAGCTGAAAAAGGTTTTAATGAAGGAATTACTGCTATGTGTTGTTCAATCTGACAGCATCATCAGCTAACCGAGTTAGGACCAAAATATTACTGCACTGATTTATTAAACTTCACCAAATGTGATCAACAAAATCTTGGCAGAAACAGACCTGGACAAATCATGGCAGATTTTCTCCCTCCTTTTCATTCTAGAGTCCTTGAAGCAAGGCTAAATTCAAAATGATCCACCGAGGTCTTGCATATAATCCATTATTGCCACACAACAAACCCAAAGATTGAAACCCCTGACTACATAAAACTTAACCTATTTGTGTGACCATCCCATATGGAACTAACAATGAAGATGAAACTGACTGATTATTGATAGATCTTAATATTACGGTCCACTAAGCTAAAAGAAGGTTTTTGGGGTTTAACTCGCTCCGATATTGATAGGGAGTTGAGTAAACTATGACAGAAAATCACATCGTGGAAACTGCACATGCCGCTTTTATCAAAACTCTAACTGGTTAAACCACTGAGAACAGATCGAAATATCTAACGTGGCCGATATCCGAAAGCTAATCTGGAATAAAAAAGGTACCATCCATGACTTTTTTCTCTTTAGATTTGTTTGAAATCAACTTTATCCAGAAGAATAACGCGCACATGCAAATGTATCGATGCACACCCATCTCACAGTATCTGGTTCAATGCTGGGCCCCGCCGTGACTGCACCGATCGACTGACCACATTCAACGACAGGCCACCAGTCGCACCCAGTGATTACCGAGTTGCCCGTCAAAAACCATACACAAAACTGAACGTTTGCAGTGTAAAAAACTGAAAACACAAAACACTAGTAACTGCAGGACAAAACAGGCAGTTAGGATCAAAAAATTTAGAAGATCCATGAATTATGCATCAGCAGTACAATTAGATCGAGGGCGAGGGAGTTGATAGCATAAGCTTCCTCTGTCACTAGCTGGACGAGTGGTCACCTTAGCGTAGTTTGTTTCTCTAGGTCAGATCCCTAAGCAAAACAGATTCATTTCTCCCCTTTTGCGAAGCGAAAGTTTCACTTTCAGTATTCTATCTCAATTCAGCATTTCGATTGTAATAAAGGTTTCTTGCCACATTTAATTTTAATGGCACCCATGGAATTATTCCAGGCACACTGGTTGACAGTGAATGTGTTAAGATGAGTTTGGCTCCAGTATCAGCGTCACCTGAATTTAGATATGCAAATGATTGCAAGTCAACAGATTAAGACATTGTAAATGGCAGCCATACACAAATATATAGTTATTATAATTGGGTATCATATAGCGCCAATAACCTCGGTCACAGACCAAGCTCTAAGTGCTTTACAATAAACATACTACCTCACTTACTCAGACGCGTCGGTCTACCCAGATAGAGCCGGCCGAACAGCAGCTAATGGCACTCTCATTCAGTCGTTTCCGTTACCATCAAATATCAGTCACTATTTTCAAGTTATCCACTATTCTGCCAGTTTTATCACATAGGATGCCAATGCGGATAGTTTTACGTGGTCCTCCATTGCCAACCGGTACACGATGTCACACGGATAACAAGACACTGAACACACAGTTGGTGGTCCAAACTGCAAGTTTATGAAACATGAGGTGCTTAATAACAAAGTCACCTGATCAGATTGCACCCTGAGGAAAGAAAATAAGGCCTGAGTTTTAAAATATACATAATTTTCTTTGGCTTTAAACTAAATATGTGTTTGAGAGGCAGCATGTCATTTCATACAAATATTCCTTTGCCATGAACACACACACATCCTACACCAAAATGCCATTCTGCAGTCACAACATCTCTCAATCTCCCTTTTCCAGCCTGATCTGAATAAATTCGGATAGAAAAAAGCAGGGGGACTAAACATTAAAAAAATTAGAGGGTACTGACCCAACAGCAAACTTAAAGGAACTACTGATGTATGTGAAGGGAATCAAGCAGACTTTCTATTTTAAAAAAAAATATACTCATCCCACTTTTATTCACACAACAAGCAGGAAAATAAATGAAAAGGAATAGGGAAAGATTATGGCCAGGTAAATATAAACCTCATGAAGCAATAGGTATCGTTTAATTAGTTTCTCAACACACACACACACACAAACACACACACACACACACACACACTTGAATTGAAAGCAATATTCTTCGTCACAGGCTACACCTGTGCACAGGGTTACAGTGCATGGATCAGAACATACCAGTTTCCGTTGCCCCCAAGGTGATGGGAAACACCAGATTGATGGGGCACCACTCTAGGGGATTGTTCAGTACCCACCTGACGTAAAACCTGCCGTGTTTGGGGTCCGTGCTTTTGACCACTTCAAAGGAGCCCACCTGCTGTGCTAGGTTATAGGGCTCAGCAAAGGCTGTGTAGTCTGGCAAAGGAATCAAAGGTAGTGCCACGTAGGGCATGACGTTCTATAAATGTCAAACTGTGTGATGTGCCATCTATATGGCTCAAGTGAAAATCATGCTGCAGTATTCACTGACCTCTGTCTTTGGCTCAAGTGAAAATCATGCACAGTATTCAATGAATAAGTCTCCAAGTTGTGGTGTGTGTGTGTGGTTGTGTGTTGTGTGTGTATGTGTGTGTGTGTGTGTGGTGTGTGTTGTGTGTGTGTGGTGTGTGTGTGTGTGTGCGTGCATGCGTGCGTGCGTGCTCGTGCGCATGTGTGTGTGTGCGCGCATGCTGTGTGGGTGTGGAAGCTGCATGTGTATGTGTATGAGTGAATATAGTGTGTGCATGCATCTGCATCCGACCCCGCAAGTATGTCTGCGTCATAGTGCTCTGAAGGAGACAGGTGTGTTCTCCCCCCACTAAGGCCAACACACAACAGTGGTCATGCAAGCCCTGGAAAAGCTCGGTTTTTTCCCGCCATCAAATCCAGGCAAAAATGTGCTTTCCCGGCAACCTCCCGTAGGCCGGCGGTCCCCCCCCCCTCAATGGCGCGGTACAAGCCACTGCCATTGTCCCACAACAAAAGGCAGTCATGCTTGTACAAGTGGACCACATTTCAGGCCCATTCCCCACAGCCTACTTGTCTTTCTTTTAACGGCGACACTAAAAGAGGGTATGACGCGCAAACCACCCCCCCCCCCCCCAGTTTGCATGTCATGGTTACAATTGGAGTTAGACTTGTGAGAAAAATCATAGCAAATAAAAGCATTAGTATGGAAACACATGATTTCGGGTTAAAAAGAAGCCGCAATGCAAATGCCGAACCACGACGGGAAATCACATGTACATTGGCACAAAACTCCTCAAGCGCATTGAAACAGGGTGACTGTCAACAAAAGCAACATTGAAACTGGGAATGGAAGCAAGCCAAGCTGGGTTTACAGTGTCACTGGTCATACAGTAAATGGTGAAATGATTCAGGGCCCACCACAAAGATAAGATGATCTAACCACGCAGTATCAAAAATGAATGCATGCTTCTCAATACTAACCATTAATCCACTGCCTGTTGGTAAAAATTACACAAGATAGTTACAACATTCAAAGAAAACATTCATTAAAGATTATTGTACGCTGTAGATACAATCAAAACATCAGATCTCAAAAAAAAAATTCAAATCTCTGAAGATCCACAATGTGATATAACAGTAACCAGTACAGCAATAATTTCCATATTCCCTGTAGACACTTGCTGAAAAATGATGGAATATGCTGCCCGCGCACAATGACAAAATTAGTATTCCAAATGTAAATAACCAATTTTTTCAGATATGGGTATTGGCAACACTGCGGGTGCTTTCACTAAACAGTTCACTTACCATAGGAGTAAAAAGCATGTTCAAAGACCATAGGAAAAAGTCTTCATGCTCTGGCTTCAACGCAAGGCACAAATTTAAAGGTCTGAATATTCTAAAAGCTAACTGTCTAAAGAAGGTTATTTCATGAACTTCCACAACTGGAAATGATCCTAATTACTCTGTGGATGTTTACAACCAAAAGTCCTAGATAGAGATTCTACAAACTGAGTGAAAACAATGAATCCTATAGACAGCCAAAGTGGAAAAGACTTAAACATACTTATTGTCTTCATGTCAAGCAGAGACTGTATGTGTTTAGACAGAGAGCTCGCCAAAGCTTCATGCAATGACTTTAAACATGATTTTCTATTTCTAAAACAGTCAGTGTCATCTTGCTGTAAATGATGAAAAACAGTATACACACAAAAATGTACATTTTTTTATGCTCAACAGTTCATCAACATACATGTATGTGCATGATTAAGTTCATAACATTAAAAAAAAAACATTAAATAAAGAAAAAGTGAATAAACAAGAAACAAACACAGAAGAACTGGCAGCCCTCAATAACTTTTTGATCAAGGCTCATACATATCTGACCAAACCAAAATTTCAGAATTTGCAGATTAGGTTGAAAAACGTACATCTATCACCACTTACATAAAAAAAAACAACCCAGCTCGCATTATATATAACAAGAATGATGCAAGTTCTGACAGTTCTTCAGCAATATGTTTTGAATATGAGTTACAGAAACACAAAGGCAGTAGCTCTGCGGATACAAATACATGACTTCAGTCCCCCTCCCCCCTCCGTTTCATTTTTAAACACGATCTTAAATCTGTTACTGTGATTTAAAACATTCTGTGCAATAAATGACAATCTGTTGTTGTTTTTGCCTTTTGTCACCTACTTTCCTCAGTGACCCCCCCCCGCCCCGGGTCACTTTTTTTTTCCGTTGACACTTCTTTTGGATGCAAAGAAAAGAGCTGCCAAGGACTATGCGTTCGGAGTAGGCATGCTATGATTCAGCTGACGACGGTATTCGCTACACTTTTGTTGGAATGCTGTGCCAAATAGCCTTCAGAATTTATCAAGTAACATGTTTCACAGACCTAGCAGCGGTTTACCCTGGAAGCGAGACAACTGAGATCATCAGACTTATCAAATTCAATATATAAGGACAGGAAGAAAAGACAGAAGAAAAATTGCTAGAGATGAGCATCCATTTTGCTGCCTCATTGAGTGGTTTCGTTGTTGGTCATTTTGATTGTTTAGCATGGTCAAGTCAAAACAACATAATAGCAAGAGACATTTCCGTCTTATTTAGTCCACTATAATGTCATGTACAAAGCCAAGTGCAACTGAAAAGTGTTGTTGAGGTCTTATCTGCCAAGCATCATGTATGAGTGCTGCACTTAAATTGGATGCTGCACTTAAAATGTCAAAATGTACACTTTATGCTTTTCATACCTTGGCAGCCCTATAAAAGACAGCTAGTTTAAGAAAAAAAAAGTTTTTTAAGCAATAATTTTTTCCCTCTGCACCCTTCCATTCATCATTGAGTGATGATTTTTAAAAAAGTTCAAAAGTTTCGCAGATAGTCAGAAGTCAGTATGAACCCTGGAACACACAACACACACACACACACACAAAAACAAAAAAACGAGAAGAGAAACAGAGTGTCCCAAAAAAGTCCATTCCAATAAGCTATTACCAGCTGAAGTTGCCACTCACATTAATGGTCTTGTTACGACTATCAGCCTTGCACCACCACACAGGGGTCTGGAGGACCTTCTGACGCAAACACCTGGCCATGGCTGGCGTCTCCAGCCCACAATTTCATAGGCTCCCGTCTGCTGAGGCCAGATTGAAGGGTTCCTCAGACAGGGCATAATCTGTGGGTGACCATGCCAACGGTACATTGTGTCAGCGGATCATCTTGCAAACAGCCTTTGTCATGTTAGGTGGCAGCCAGTGTCACACTGTGTCAGTGTTAGTTTGCAGGCACTGGGTCCTTTAAATTTAGGTTATCGGTTGTGAGTGCAAATCTCTGACATTTACTACTTTGTTTTCTTTGTTTGATCTTTTTTTTTTTTGGGTGGGGGGGGGGGGGGGGGGAGGGGGGGGGGGGGCCTTCTGACTGGCAAGAACAGCTTCAACTTGTTAAAAGTAATATGTGAAGTCTTCAAATTTGAAGATTCTTTTGTTGAGGTGCATAGGTTTTTGTGTAACGTGATCATGTACATGAACATGTTAAGTTTACAATTAGCATTTGGTCAAAGTGAGATTCATTTACACTGGCAGAGTACGAACACAACATATACACACCACACACATGTCGCGCTGTGAACAAAGAATATCCTTATTTGATGAAACCTAAAAGAAGCCTGAAACCAGAAAATTTGTTTTCAAATTAAAATTGTTGATTTCCATTTATTATGATTTTCATTATGAATACTTAATAGTACCTTCCTCAGCTAGAGACCAAGCTCTCACAAGCGCTTGGCACAATTCACACTCATTTATACAACGGGCTCTTTCTTTCTTTTCTGTGTATGCATTGCTGATACTCCTTGCAGACCACTGCCAGTATATACAGGCAGTAGAGTTTGTGTGTTGTGTGATGACTGTTTTTCATCCGGCCATTAAGGCAAGCCATATACTCCCATCTGTTGGGGGGAAATGCATGGCTATATGTAACGGGGTCCATCCATACCACACAGCCAAAATGGGCCCCCTTCTCTTCCGAAAAGTTTGGTGTATGGGGATTTTACATGTGTGCCGCAAGATGTTTAATGTGCGTGCTGTTCAACCACATGGAAACCTCGATTTATAGTCTCTCACTGGAAAGGACTGTATGGAAAATGGAGTTCAGACATACTGTTAATGTAACTTTGAGGGAAAAATCACCCCTGTACTTGTAATAGAAATGGCCCCGGCAGAGTTCGAAACCCGCAAACCTTCGGGATTTACAGGTCCGTGGCGCTCTAACAACTGAGTTCTCTTTCAAGCCCCTTTCAACCACAACCCCAACTTCATACTGTGTGCAGGACACAAGGTCGATTTTGAAAACAATCTTGTCCACCTAAAAGCCAGCACTATGGCTAAAAAAAACAAAAAAAACAAACATTTTTTCGATACGCGCCAGGCCTTAGTGTCCTTTTTGACCACTGTTCACTTAAAAAAAAACAAACAATAAACAGCAAAAAGGAACGAATGGGGACCATCAATCTGTTTAGGTTGTACGACGTTCAATATGCATATAAACTTCTACAAAGTAAAGCCCAAAAAAAACTGTGCTGAGGCACGTTATTCGTTTTAATACTCAACATAATCGATAATGCGAATTTATTATGTGTTTCTATCTATGCCTACAACAAATGTCAAAAAAAAAGAAAAAAAAAAAGAACCAAAGAAAAAGAAAAAAAAAATAAGAAAGAAAAATAAAAAAAACAATCACAAAAAAAGAAAGTAAGGACAACAAGAAAGTACATTAACCCCCTGAAGCAATACTGCAACAAGGCATTCTCACAAAACGGGCAAAGAGAAGAGATCAGACCCCGGTTCTGGCGTTTGTGAGAATGGGGCCCAGACCAACAGTTTTGACTTGAAAATCAGTGCAAAAATCACGCTTCATTCATACTCTAGAAAAACTGGGGGGGGAAAGAAACGGAAAAAAAAGGAAAACAGGAGAGATTCCTTTGTTTCATGGTAGTACCAAACAAGATAAAAAGCGTAGCAAAGGTTCAGGGACGACACTACCGAAGAGACATGTAAAGCCACCCTAATATTCAGGGAAAAAACAAAAAGTGGGGATAAGGCTCTGAGGTGTGATCATGAAATCTAATTCAGACAGACAACAATGGTTAAAAGTTTGCAAAAAGTAAAATAATCCCCCCTCTTCTCCTCCTCTTCTATTGCTTTTCAGAGAATGTTATGGATGCCGTGTATTTAAGTCTTGCATGCACCCCCCTTGCAAGGGCCTTAAACTGTTAAAAATTCTTCAGCTGACAACCCAGGTAAAAGCAATGTGCCCCCCGTTAAAAACAGATGTGTTGTTTGCAATGGTGATTTAGAACATCAAGAAAAAAAACAAGGGAAAATAATAACCCTTCAGATATAAATTTCTTCCGACCCCTACTAATCCGCCTTCCATTCTTCAATGATTCCCCCATAATTTTCTGCTCCATTGCAAATATTTTCAATAAAACAGGCAACCACCTCTTTTTTTTTTTTAAAAAATAAATGCGCGGTACCACCGTATTAAAACCGTTTCCACAAGGTCCTACACCTAAATGTTGAAGTCATGCAATGTTTTTTAATAGGAATACAAAGCCAACATTTTAATAACCTTAACAGAACAACTCCCCTCTTTTCCCGAGCATCTGTAAATATTGGGGAAATCTAAACGGCAATCAGTACACGATACAAAAGACTGCCCTTCTTGCCAGCCACTCGTACCTGTTCCACAGCAATAACGGGACCAAAGTCCACCCTGGTGCCTTATAAATCTAACTTCCCCAGTAAAGCTTACACCTTTTTTTCTTCTCCCTGAACATTTTTATGTACTGAAAAAGGCACAATGTTCTCCTGTTTTGTCTTGTAGACTCCTCACGAAACAGTCCCCCCCCCAGATTTTTTTGTTCTCCTCCTACAAACACCCTTTTCGCCAGCTTGGAACGAGACATAATTTTCCCTTTTGGCTACTCACTTCCTACCTATAACCATTCCTGTCTCCCCCCCTTTCACTAAACCTTTTTCTTTTTCCTTTCTGACTAAAAGGTGCGCCGTACCATCCTTGGGAACTTTTGCTACAATAACCCTACAGTTTTCTTTCCCTCCCATCCAACACCTTTGTACTCGGCAGTGTCCAATCTTCCCTCCCAACACCCCCCTCCGGCCGATATCTTCGTCATAAGCTGCTCACCTTTTTCGGTCAAACTTTTAGGATATGCCGGGATATTAAATATTGAAAACTTT
This sequence comes from Conus betulinus, assembly GCA_016801955.1. Taxonomy (NCBI): domain Eukaryota; kingdom Metazoa; phylum Mollusca; class Gastropoda; order Neogastropoda; family Conidae; genus Conus; species Conus betulinus. The sequence goes on along the minus strand of JADBJO010016339.1, from coordinate 5,447 downwards.
GCCTTCTGTGCACTGTGAAAATCCTCTTGTTTTTTTCCTCCTGCTCTTTTTGAACTTAACCGCAATTTTTCAAGCTGAAAATACCCTTTATTTTTCTATTACATGCAGTTTCAAGCGCATTTGTGTGAATGAATTAATGTTTGTTTTGTTGTAGTTTTTTGGGGGGGGGCGGCCGGGCAGGGTTTCGGTTATGGTTTTTATGTGTCGCGATCTCTCCCTAGAGGAGAAAAGAAGCCGGCGGTGGGGGGCGCGCCGGAAAACCTTGCTTTTGTTGGGGGTTTACAACAATTATAAAACTCGTTTTTTCACTTCCAATGATGGATTTCAAGGATTATTTGCATTCAAATAGGTTGATTCCTATTCCTTGAAACAAATTTCCCAAGAGGGATGGAAAGTTTTTTTATTGAACACACACACAACTCGAGCGCAACACGCACACACATAAACCACCGCAAAAGAACCCAGATTGCATACTTACAGTGTTTTCATGGCACCCAATGACACAGAATACTGTTAAACATGCCAAGAGATTTATTATGCCTAGTTGAGACAAACCCAGCTTTCCCCTTCTATCATATAATGAAAAATGAAACTCACATCGGTTTGTTTTAACTCCCCTTACACATGCTTTCATCAACCCCAAAGTCACATTTTCCCAGAACAAAACTAGTTGAAATCATACATGCCCATTCAGTAATTTTGTCATACCAGTATTACATATCATGCTTCACATATATGTGTTTGTGGGTAATATATTACATATACGTATGTAACGTAATTTAATGTGGTGCGTGTGTGGTGTGTTTGTGTGGTGTGTGTTGTCGTGTGTGTGTGGTGATTATACTCCAAATGTCTCTACATATTAGTATGTGTAATGTCTGGTTGTGGGGTGGTGTTGGTTGTGGGTTGTGCGCGCCGTGTGTCTGTGTGTATATTACCCACACACCACACGAACACAAATCCCACGTTCCATCTTTAGAAAGAATATGACAATGCAATTTGCCTGAATCTTAGAGTCTCAACACAACACGGACTGCATGCCCCAAATCATCCTGTCTCCCTCATCCAAAATGTGGGTTTCGCTGTCTAATACAAATCAAAGAACAACTCCTAACAAAATATCCTAATACTTTTCAGCAAATCAGGTCTGGAAACACACAAAAAAAATGAAAACCTACTCTAAATCACTTCACTTTCAAAAGACCGTCCCCACAGCCATATAGGGGAAGGGGGAAAGGCTGGGAGGGGGGAGGGTTAGTACTGTCCCTTGTTTTGCCCCGGGTCAAGGTGGTCCGCAGCAAACGTATGCACTTCCATTCCACACCAAGGGCCCCAGCGAGGCCATGCCACTCTTGAACTGCAAAAAAACATCACTGCTTGTGGCCCATTCTGCCAGAGACCCTCCTCAGAAAGCTGATGCCAGCTCCTCTGATGCCAGTCCTATGTCCCGCTCAGGGTTTTACTGTACATTCCCCACTTGCCGCTCCCCCCCCCCCCACCCTCCCCCCTCCGTTCTCTACAGTGCTTTTCAGATGCTTACCATACAAATATATAGTATTGTGTGTGTGTGTGTGTTGTGTGTGTAATTTGTGTGTGTGCTTTGGGGAAGGGTGAGGGTGAGAGTGGGTCCGAGGGGGACTGGTGTGGGAGAGTGATTGCGTTGGATGGTGGCGGATTACATCAACTCCATTAGAGTAAATATCTTAGTGTTTTTTGTGTTTTGCAATCTTTGCACATTTGAGGGGAAGAGTCATGAGTTGTGATTTTGCACATTACTATAATTTACGTCACATGAGGTAACCACAATGAAAAGACTGGGTTTTTTTTTTTCCAATTTTAAATAAGTTTAAGATACCCATTCACATTACCAGACCCACACCACTCACGCACATGCACACATGCGTATACTCACACTCTCTCTCACACTCTCACACACACACACAACACACACACACACCTACCCACAACACATTACCTTGTACTGGCTGTCCACCTGAAACATGGTGGGTTGGCTGTCCTTGAAAAGCCCGCTTGCTGTAACCAGGTGTTTCATCTGTGGGATGTTGCCCTGACAACCCAGGTAATAGTTTTTTTTTTTCATCCACTTAACACATGCATGGCCAGAGACAACATGGAGGTAAAAGAAATCACATCCACCCCAAAAACCTAACAGGCCATGGTAAACTTTACAAAATCTAACACACAAAAAACCGTTTTTTCTCTTTTTTTTCTCCCCTTTTTTTGAGTCCCAGAGCTCTTTTCTCTGACAACTTGTCAAAGTAATCAACCGACAGGTTTTTATGCTCTAGCCTTCTATGGTCTTTCTACAAGCCACTACTCCTATACCTGCTTCTTTTCCGGTTCATACGCATATCATCCATCACACCCATGCTCATTTTATCCCATTCCCCAACACCAGCAGTTCACAGCAGCAGCATCCAATGATGCCCCCCCCCCCACCTACCGCAGGGAGACACCACGGGCTGAAAGCTCATATGTACACAACAAATGGCCAACAAAACTTTTGAAGGCTTGTTTTTTCCAGTTCCCCTTGGTCACAATGCTGGTGGACGACCTCAGCAGGAGATGACAGATAACATAAAGGCCCTGTCCTCCATGGGAGTTCAATGAAGCTTAAGCCCTAGGGCAGTCACAGTGTCTGGGTTCTGTGGTTTGTCTGACATCTTTGATGTTGCCCCATAAACGGTTGACCCAAAGAATACTACAGAGGAAGAACACATGCTGCAAACTCGTGTTGAGTTTTCACATCGGCAAGCTCAGAGCCATGGTAAAATATTCTTGGACAACAGGACAACTGGGGTGAACAGATGAAGGAAACTACTTTGGATTTGACCCCATCATTCTTTAAGTTTTCGGGGGAACATGCATTTTCTTCAGATCTGTCCCGGACTGCTAATTTATTCTCTTTTCCTATGCAGTTTTTGTCACTATTTGAAGAACAACGCTGATCACTGGGATCTATCCTGTGAGAACACCTGATTCTCCCCAACATTACCTTGTTGACTAGCAAGGATTTACAAACTAATGAGACATCAACAGCCTAAAAACAGTGAACAATGTCCCGATGCTTTGCAAACTAAAGGTGTTCGTCAGGATTATTATGTCTTACATAGAGAACTTGAAATGATCCATAACTGCTTTTAGTAGTTATAGGTCTCATAGACTAAAAAGATCCGCGACTGTGTTTGATAGTCCAAGTCACATAATTACACCCCACTGGTTTCTAGTGCTCCCAGTGCTGGGAACTGTCCTTCAACTGTGTAGTTTTTTGTGTTCTAAATTAGGACGGAAGTGTAATTCATATGGGGCAAATGGATGGTCAAGGGGGGTCCGGTGTCTCAGCTGTAAATGTAAGCTTTGTGGTTAAATAATTGGCTGTCGTAAATGATCAAGCTTGATGTGGTTGATTAATCGATGAACTGTCTTCACTAATCAAGTTTAATGTGGTTGAATTAAAGATTAACTTCTTCAAGTGAGGATAAATGAACTGATCGCTTCAATTATGAGTAAATGCCACTGGATGAATGTCTTCACATACAGATGAATGACTGTCACTTTCAAAACAATTCATGAGTACTATGACTGATGAATTGTCTTCAGAGGACATGCAGATAAATGGATTTGAATGCTTTTAATCAAATTATGAGGCTTATGACTGACCGATGGAATTGTCTTCAGAGGACATGCAGATAAAGATTGATTGCTTTCAGCCAATTAATGAGGCTATGACTGACCGATGAATTGTCTTCAGCTTTACAGCAGATTATGACTGATCCTTTCAGCAATTATGAGTACTATGACTGATGAATTGTTGGTTTCAGAGGACATGCAGATAAAATGATTGATTGCTTTTAAAGGCAATTATGAGTACTATGACTGACTGATGAATTGTCCCCCCTTCAGAGGACTGCCGATAAATGAATGCTGCTTTAAGCATTATGAAGGGAATATGACCTCTTGACTGCTTGTTTCAGAGGACATTCCTAACATGACTGTTGGATGAATTGTCTCAGAGGACATGCCTAACATGACTGACCTCTTACCTGCTTTCAACCCAAAATCTGCCACTGACTTCCTTTAACCAATGTGCTCACTGCTTCCATCATTGATGCCTTCTACGGTTGACTGATGAAATTGTCTCCCGTAGTTATGCCTGCTCTGCAGTTTACTGATGAAGTTGTCCTCCAGTAATTTATGCCTGCTGCGGTTGACTGATGAATTGTCTCCAACAGTCCATGCCTGCTTACGGTTGACTGGTGATGAATTGTCCTGGTCAATGTCTGGTAGTCCTGCCTGATATGGTTGACTGATCAATTGTCTCCGTTATCCTGTCTCCAGCCTGAATCCTATATGGTTGATTGAAGAACTGTCTCCATATCCCCACTTATGGTTTATTGATAAACCTGATATGATTGATTGATGCACGTCTCCAGTATCATGCCGATTATGATTGATTGATAGAACTAATCCAGGGTTATACTGATTGGTTGCTGATGTCCCTCCAAAGTCATGCCTAACAAGGCTGACTGATGAATGGTCTCCAGTAGTCCAATGCCCCAGCTGACTGATTGAATGACTCTGGTAATGCCCGCTTGGACTGACTTGTTTTCCTGTTGTCATGCCCGGCTATGGTTGACTGGTGAAATTGTTTTTCCAGTAGTCATAGCCGCTATGGTTTGACTGATGAATTGCCTCCAGTTCCATCGTGCCTGCTACGGTTGACTGATGAATCACCTCCATTAAGTCATGCCTGATATGGATGACTGGAGAATCGTTTCCTGTTGTCTTGCCTGATATGGTCAGCTCAATAGCTGATGAATATTCAGCCCAATCATGCCCGATATAACTGGTTGTTTCTACTTGTCTCGTCAGTAGTCAAGCCCTGCGTTACCAACAACAACTGAAGAATGTCCTTCACAAGTCACACGCCCTCACACCTGGGGCGGAAACCTGATCCACACGCTCCTCTCCTCTATCTTCGAACCTGGTACACAAACAAAACTAATGTGTTCTGTCTCCACGAAGTCTCAACAGTCATGCCTATAACGATATACTCACTCGTAACTAGCCTGCTTCAGGAATTTCAGTAGTTCTGGTCGAATATGAACTGACCGTCGCCTGGTCTTTTCACATTCATGCCCCCATGTCACTGGAGGGACAGTAATCCACGGGATGTTTCACAACTCATGGAAACACAATAAATTAGAGAAACAGTGACTGGTAAGTCTGAACATCTGCTGTACTGACACAAAATGGGAGCAGTTTTTCCTTACTAATCAATTAAAGAAACAAAAGTCCCTGTCGGGGTGCAAAGTTCACAGCAAGAGAGAGAGAGAAAAAGAGGAGAAGCACATCAAGCACAGAGCAAAAGGGAAGAGAAAGCCTTAGAGCAAGAAAGACAGTCCATATGAAGTAAACAAGTCAAA
>JADBJO010016338.1:30000-40761 GCA_016801955.1 Conus betulinus | reverse complement strand
CCTTTCCCTGTCCCCACCTCTCCCCCACCTTTACCCCCTCCCTTGTCCCCTGTCCCCACCTCTCCCCCACCTTTCCCTTCCCACCCTTTCCCTTTACCCCACCCTTTCCCTGTCCCTTCCCCACCTTTACCCTCATCCCTTTCCTCTCCATACTGAAACCCACAGAAGCAAACAAAAAGATAGTGAATTATTTAGACATTACGTTAGACCTCAGCCAACATATATTTAAACCATATAAAAAAACAAATGACATATCTGTTTATGTAAACACCAAAAGTAATCACCCACCTCTATACTGAAAAAATACCTAGAGGCATAAACAAGAGATTATCTAATCTGTCATGTAATGAAACAGTATTTAATAACACTGCAGCTGAGTACCAAGAAGCGTCACACCAAAGTGGTACAACTATAAATTACACCATGACCCAGGAAATGATATGAGCAGACACAAGAAGAACAGGAAGAGGAAAAATCATATGGTACAGCCCCTCATACAACGGAAGAGTTAAAAACAAACGTAGGGAAAGAATTCTTTTAAATTCTGACATCTTCTTTCCCAAAAGAGCACACGCTGTTCAAGATATTTAACAGGCACAACGTCAAATTATCACACTCATGTATGCCGAATCTCAAAAAACATCATTGATTCAACCAACAAAATGAAAAGCAGTACAGAGACAAACGAGGGTGAAGAAAGGAAATCTTGCAATTGTACCAAGAAAGAAAAGTGCCCTCTAAACAATAAATGCCTCCATAGCAATATTGTATATCAAGCCACTGTAACATCAGAGAACGCTGAAGAAAACATATATAGGTATCACTGAAAAACAGTTTAAAACTAGATATGCAAACCATAAACAGTCATTTAATAAAGAAAGATACAAAAAATCAAACAGGATTGAGTAAATGTATTTGGAAAGTCAAAGATAAAAAAATAGACTACAAAAATATCCTGGAAAATCTTAAAAAGAGCTGTAGAAAGAAACTCGTGGAGAGCGTGGCAGCAGAGAGTCCTCAGAAGAGAAGCCCCCTTCAAGCAAGTGTTTCGGCCCTTAACTCCTGACACTCTAGGGGTTTGGGTCACACCCGGTTCATAACTCCGGATGTCCCTCTGCTCCCCCCCCCCCCCTTTTTTTTTTTTTTTTTTTTGCTTTTGCGTCTTAGGTGAAACCTTTGGTTGTTGTTTTTCAAACTCAACAAACACACTACGGTATTGCACACCAGCCTTTTTCTAGGAAAGCATTCTTCTTAAAACCGAAAAGGCAGAGGAGTCAAATTACCACTTTCCGCGGTCACTGAGGACAAACAATCAGGTTTCGAAATACCGGTATCTGACCAGGATTATATGTTAGTGAGCTTCCTCCCCATTGGAGATTGTCTCCCGCTTTGGAGACTGTAAACTTGCTGAAGGTTCATTTTGAGAAGCATTTATCATTCCCATTCACCCTCTCAAGCACATACTGTTAGTTAGGCAGAATTAACTTCCACTACAGATATGAATGCTTATCACCCCCTATTTCTACAATCTAAGACATAAGAGCAAGCTTTGTTTATGATTCAATATTTCTTGCAGTCATTGCAACACCAAGAACCCTTGGCGGTCGGAACACCACAGAATTATGGACTGTGGTGTGTCTCTATCTGACGCCAAGAGCACAGACACAATCAGCCGTGTCTCCCTGATGAGTCCGATCCAGCGGACGAAAGGCCTCGGAGCAGGCGACACATATAGATCTGTCTTCGGAGGGATTGCGATAGTTTCCTCATGCAGCTAGTGAAGGGGTTTTCATATTTATGATATACATTTTCCCATTTATTTCATCTTCAATTTTTTTTTTTTTCTCTTTCTAATTTCTAATCTTGCCAAATCATTACTATAATGATGGAAGAATTGTTAACCTGCACTGTTTTCGTGTGTGTGCGTGCGCGCGCGCGTGCGTGCGTGTGTACGTTTGAATGTGTGTGTGTGTGTGTGTGTGTGTGTGTGTGTGTGTGTGTGCACGCGCGCGCGCTCTTTCGTGTGTGTGTGTGTGTGTGTGTGTGTGTGTGTGTGTGTTTGTGTGTGTGTGTGTGTGTTTGTGTGTGCGCATATTGAGCTGGAGAGACCAAAGTGACAAGCTGTGCCATATACATCCCCGTCACTGAAAGCAGGCACAGGGAAGAAGAAAGTGTGAACACCCTTCCTCCCTCTCATCTCTTCTTTCTTGACCATTAGCCAACACCCGTCAGACATTGCATTCACCTCCTAGCAGCGCGTATGTCCACTGTGTAGTTTAACGCTATAAACACAACTCTTAATTCATGTGAGCAGTTGGTATGAACTACTGACTTCACAGCCTATCTTAGAGAAGATGTTTTGACATTTTGATTTACATATGGTCCGCACAACTCTATTGCTGGTAAAAGTGCATGTATGTGCGCGCGCGCGCGTCGAGCTTGTTTCATTGTAATTTAGTCCCTTGCAGATTCATTCCAAGAACTGGCCCTCAGCACTTGTGTCTTAAGAGGTTATCTTTTATATTTTCTACTTTTCACAAGAAAATGTAGCTTGTTTTGCTCTTTCATGATTTTCTTTTGCTTCTTAGGTGGCACCTTTAGTTAGTTTTTTTGAAAACTCAACAAACATACTATGGTATTGCACACACGAAATACCGGTATCTGACCAGGAGTTATATGTTAGTGAGCTTTTCTCCCCATTGGAGATGGTCTCCCTCTTTGGAGACTATAAGCTTGCTGAAGGTTCATTTTTGAGAAGCATTTATTTATTCCCCATTCACCCACTCAAGCACATACTGTCAGTTAGGCAGAATCATCTACCACTGCAGATATGAAGGCTTACCACCCCCCTATTTCTACAATCTGAGACATAAGAGCAAGCTTTGTTTATAATTCAATATTTCTTGCAGTCATTGCAACACCTAGCTGCTCTGTAAGTTGCTGGAACGGTGCTCGTACTTATCCTTGGAATTTATTGTTTCATTGTAATTTAGTCCCTTGTGGATTCATTCCAACTTTTCACAAGAAAATGTAGCTTGTTTTGTTGCTCTTTCATGATTTTCTTTTGCTTCTTAGGTGGCACCTTTAGTTAGTTTTTTTGAAAACTCAACAAACATACTATGGTATTGCACACCAGCCTTTTTTTCTGGTATAGCATTCTTCTTAAAACCGAAAAGGCAGAGGAGTCAAATTACCACTTTCCGCGGTCACTGAGGAGAAACAATCAGGTTTCGAAATACCGGTATCTGACCAGGAGTTATATGTTAGTGAGCTTCCTCCCCATTGGAGATGGTCTCCCTCTTTGGAGACGGTTTTTTTTTTTACATAGATCTAGCCGTCTAAACAACGGTACAAACAGAAAAACCCTACTCCTTTACCTCTCAGTGACTAACATCATAAGACAAAAGACCCCCCCCCCCCCCCCCCCCCATACAGATATTTACTCCGTTGAAATGAGCAAAGGCAGAGAGAGAGAGAGAGAGAGAGAGAGAGAGAGAGAGAGAGAGAGAGATGAACGAACGAATGAATGAATCTTATTTATTGAGGGAAATCCGGAAGTTTGTTAGTTGATATTTTATACTTCATAAGACAAATATCTCACATAAAAGATGATGATATTGATTTTTGCATATGTGCGGTTTACAAGCCTTTCCAAAGCTGTGTACACAAACTTTGTACAGTGTGTCTGTGCGATGCGACGTGCCGCTGATTGTTTCTGCATTTCCTTCAACTTTCTGGACGTTTCCAGTCAATTACGCAACATCATTTTAAAAAATGAGAGAGAGAGAGATGTAACTTTCAACTTTGATGATCGTTTCTGTTTCTTATCGCATTCCAATTCCGTTTGACTGTGTGGAAACACAACGCTAAGTAGACTGCAAAAACTTAAACACCAGATCGATGGTTTGGGTTATCCAACATGGCGGATAAGCTCCGTCCACTGGCTTCAGTGGCCTTAGCGGAAGAAAGAACGGCGTGCGCTCTCCCCTTGATCTAACCTTCTTGGTGGCGGCAGCTGACAGACAGATGGAAGAGCAGCTGAAGTCCTTGCAGTCCATGTTCACAGACCTGGACAAGGACGTTGTCCGTGTCATTGAGGAACGGGAAGGCCGCAAGAAAGAACTGTCCAGTCTCCTCCAACAAGTCAACAACGCCATCACCTCCGGTACAGCTAGTGACGTCATCATCATCGCCAAGGAGATGAGAAGTGGGCGTGGCAGCCCGCCAGCTGTAGCCGCTCTGACATCACGAGAAGAAAGACCCGTCCGTAGACCCGTTCTTCACTGTAACGTCGGCACTGACGCCATGATACAGACGGCACGTGACAACGTGGGTCGTGTGAGCCTGACGGGGATGAAGGAGACGAGGCCAGAAATGAGGGTGAAGGAACGCTTTCAGTGTGCACATGACCTGGATGTGGAGGTCTTCTCCCTTTGTCATAGAGATTCATATCCACCGGGAGTGTATGTGTCCTATGAGTGGTGTGGGATGAGGGAGAACTGTCCTGTCAATGGGTTTTCAGAGACAGGGAAGTGTGTGTCTACTGGTCGTGGTGACCACGTGGGCAAAGTGTCCTACAAACGTTATGCTAAAGGACGATGCATGTATTTGACATGTACACGGTCAGGCAGGTTTAGAACTTACTGCAAGTCACCAACTGCACATTACAGGTTGGACAACAACCTGTCAGGACAGGCCAACGTTGTCAGAGTCACAGTGACATCCACCGACCCATTGAAAACAGAACAAAAAAACAGAGTTCACAATACAGGTGGGCCCTCACCGTGCCTTCGACGTGGACCACACAGAACGGTACTTCGCTGTGGTGGAGGAAGCTGTTCCCAAATCCAGCCCCCGGCGCAGTGTCCGTTTGTACCGACGGTCAGTGAGGTCAGCGGTCAGCACGTACACGCCGCCCTGTGAGGACTTCCAGCCTTCAGATGTCTGTTTTTTATACACTGGGAGGGCAGGAAGTTCTCCTCGTTGCCGATCAGTTGAACGACGCCATCCATGTGGTGACCATCCAGGGGGAGGAACTGAGGTTTGAGCGGTATCTGTGTGCAGGATGTCCGGTCCTGCATCAGCCCACAGCCATGACAGTGTACATTCACGGACGGCTGTGGGTTGCCTGTACCGACACACACACGCGCGCGCGTGCGCGCGCGCGCGCGCGCGCGCACACACACACACACACACACACACACACTTACATATACAGTTAAGCGCGCTCGACGCGCGCGCGCGCACATACGTTCACTTTTACCAAGCATAGAGTTGTGCGACCATATGTAAATCAAAATGTCAAAACATCTTCTCTAAGATAGGCTGTGAAGTCAGTAGTTCATACCAACTGCTCACATGAATTAAGAGTTGTGTTTTGTAGTGTTTAAACTACACAGTGGACATACGCGCTGCTAGGAGATGAATGCAATGTCTGACCTAACCGACGGGTGTTGGCTAACGGTCAAGAAAGAAGAGAGGAGAGGGAGGAAGGGTGTTCACACTTTCTTCTTCCCTGTCCCTGCTTTCAGTGACGGGGTTGTATATGGCACAGCTTGTCACTTTGGTCTCTCCAGCTCAATACACACACACACACACACACACACACACACACACACACACACGAAAAAGAGCGCGCGCGCGTACACACACACACACACACACACACACACACACACACACACACACACACACACACACACTAGGGTTTTATAACGTTGACAGCAAGAAAAAGATCACATCTACACTTCTAGGAGTGGTGAGTTAATAGTTCATGAGAACGTGAAATCTGTTGGACCATGGACCACTGGACCACCGTTTAAAAACTTTTTTTGTGGTTATTTTTTTTTTTTGTTTTTGTTTTGTTTTTGTTTATTACTATTTCTTCCTGTTTGAAAATTGAATGTTGGACAAAGATTTTAAAGTTTTTCAGTGGAACTGTCGATCCATTCTAACTGGTAAGGATCAACTTATACAGCAGTTAGCTGAAGAAAAATATAACATATTAGCTTTGCAATCACTAAATATTCGGAAGGACAAACTACCTAAGTTACCAAACTATTATTTTCCACCTATTATCCAAAACGTCGATGAAAATGAAAAAGTTAATGTAGCTATATATGTACATGAGAGATGAGAAGTATACGCTATGTGCAAGTCCTATTCCATCAGATATTGCTGGGTTGCATGCCTGTGCAGTCAGGGTACAAACAAATTCAAGTGTATTAACAATTATATCTGTTTATTTACCACAAGGACCCAATGATATTAATACGGAATGGTTACGATTACTCCAGTCAGACAATTCTAATAAATATCTTATCATTGGGGATTTTAATGCCCATTCACCTTTCTGGGAAAAGGGGTGTCAAAAAGTAACGAACAATCGCTTTATAGAAAATATCGTGGATTCATCTCTTTATCTTTTAAACAATGGTTGTATTACTCGCATCCCCAGACAATCCAAAACACAACCCTAGCGCCATTGACTTGTCACTGATATCTCCTGATTTAGCAGTGTTTTGTGACTGGCAAACCCTTGATGATTCATTAAATAGTGACCATTTTCCAATTATTATTACATTAGAAAACATGCAGTGTAAAACAAATGATGCAAACATATGACAAAGTTCCAAAATATTGTTACAAATTTGCAAATTGGAACAAGTTTTCTGTCTTATTAAGTTCATTCAACATTGATATAGATACCATTAATAATCAAGATGTTGATACACTATATGACAGATTTCAAAAGACCATACATTCAGCTGCTCGTGAATCCATCCCACAGTAAAATCTGTAAAATCTAAAAAAAAAAACATCTGGGTAATATCTGGTGGAACGACACTTGTCAACGTGCAAAAGATGAGAAAATTGCGAAATCGAAAGAATATAAACGTGAAAAAGATCCAAAAGAAAAGGTCATAAAGAATTTGGAGAAAAAGAGTAAAGAATCTACAAAACAGAATAAATGCTCGAGAAAAACGACAATATTGGTCATCCTTTTGTGAAAATAATGTATCAAACTTAAAGATATTCAAAAAGTTTGGACAAAATAAAAAACAATGAAAAGTGGAATTAATCTACCAAATTGTCCTGTTCATCTTACCAATTGTGAATTTCCATCTAATTTTGATAAAGCTGAGGCATTTGCTGACTTGTTTGCTAAAAATAGCAGCAAAGAAAATCTATCCACTGAAAATAAAAATATCGAGAAAACGAAGAAAATAAAGACATTTATAATAAACCAAATCCAATTGAAGATCATTACCTAAATACCCCAATAACAATTCAAGAAGTTAAAGAATGTTTAAGTAATTTAAACAGTAAGACATCAGTGGGTTTAGATGGCATATCTAATGAAATCCTTAATCATCTTCCACAAAATGTAATACATTTTCTCCTCTCGTTTTTTCAGAAATGTTGGGAAAAGGGAACAATGCCTATGATTTGGAAACAATCTATTGTTGTTCCAATTCATAAGAAGGGAAAAAACCTATGAAAGATATAAGTAGTTATCGCCCCATTGCTTTAACATCAAACACATGTAAATTAATGGAAAAAATATATTAAAAAGATTAGTTCACCATTGCAATAAACATAACATAATTCCTATCAATCAAGCTGGATTTCAAACAGGTAGATCCACAATTGAACACTTGGTTAAACTTTCTACCCCAGTAAAACATCAATTTGCACGTCGCAAAAGAACATTAGCCACATTTTTTGACATTCGAAAGGCCTACGAACATGTATGGGCACAAGCGTTTGCTGTATAAAATTAAGAATATTGGTATTAGTGGTAATATGTTTAATTATATTCAAGAGTTTCTTCATTGCCGGTCTATTCAAACACGAATAGGAAATACTTATTCAATCCCTAGGCCTTTACAGATGGGTCTACCCCAGGTTCTGTAATTTCACCAATGTTATTCACATTCTGATTTATGATCTACCAAAAGGTCTCTCAAAAGATACAGAATTAGCTCAGTTTGCTGACGACATATGTTTATGGGTGAAAGTAACTATGAAACGCCATACTTCTCTACGATCTCTGAATTACATCAAAAAATCCATACCAGCATGAGCTCAATAAAATAAACAAATTCTTACATGAAAATGGGCTTTCCCTTTCAACAGAAAAAACTCACATGATGCTCTTCAACTCTGGTTATGATCCAGAAAAAGCTACCAAAATTTACATTGGATGGTATGATTTTAAACTATGTTAAAAACGTTAAATTTCTAGGAGTCATATAGTAAGTAGCAAACTTACGTGGAATGCTCACATTGATTACATTCTAACAAAGCAAGGAAAAGCTTAAACTTCCTTAAAATTATAAATAAACAATCCTGGGCTCAAGATTCTAAAACATTAACCATCTTAGCAAATGCTTTAGTTCGTTCAAGACTTTGCTATGCTCAAGAAGTTTTCTTTAATGCACCTCAGCATCTTTTAAATAAACTTCAAAGTGTTGATTGCAAAGCTTATAAAATTGCCCTTGGAGTCCCCACACATACATCAAATTTAGGGACATACAATGAGGTAGGTGGTGTCTTACCCTCACAGACTTCCGAAAAGCTTCTGCTTCAAAGTTTGTTTTGAAAAGTTTCTCACAAAAAAATTTTTGTTCTCAAGAGGTATGCTTAGATTCGAAAAAGGACTTTGGAAAGCGTGCTCAAAACATACTCTCAACAAAATCTATCTGTGCTTATTCGTGCGATCTTCTGAGTGAAACTAATATAGATCAAAATAACATTGCTAAAAATCCAACGTTTTCTCCAGTGCCAAAATGGGAACAATCAACAGCAATCTTTGATACAGAATACACAGATTTATCAAAAATGACTCACCTAATCTTTTAAAAACTCACGTATGCTCTCATTTAGAAAATAATTACAATAATCATTTAAAAATATATACGGATGGTTCAGTGCTTGATAATTCAAATTCAGGAGCAGCCTTCGTAATCCCTAGTTTACACATTCAAAAGTTATTTTGTCTTGGTAACAACTTATCTATATACAGTGCAGAACTATTTGCTATATTGAAGTCCTTGGATTTCATACTAACTTTTCCCATTAACAACAGTCAACTTTTAATATGTGCGGATTCGAAAGCAGCTCTTCTTTCGATAAAGTCGCCCAATTCACGCATACGCCAAGATATGATAATTGAAATAAATCATTTAATACACCTTCTTTCAATCAAAGGAATTACTGTGACTTTTTGCTGGGTGCCTTCTCACTGCGGCATAAATGGAAACGAAAGAGTAGATCGAGCTGCAAAACAAGCAGCCAAAATAGTAATAATGATGCTGTGTCCGTTAAAGTTCCATTAGATTTAACAGAATGCTATTCAATCATTAATAGAAAATCTCATGAAAACGCTAAAATCTTATTGTTAAATACAGACATACAGTATAGTCGTAATTGTTTTAATCAACATGATGGAGACAACAAAAAAACAGACCATCCAAGCGTTTTATCTGCTCATCTAGAGAGATTGAGAGTCTTATTCATAGACTTCGTTTAAATTCAATCAAAACAAAATATTGTAACAATGTCAGATGTATGTGCGGTGAATCCTTAAGTGTCAATCATATATTGACACGTTGTTCAAAAACAAAAGACATTTTTAAGAAATTGGGTATTGATGGTTTCACTGATGGATCGACTCCTTTGTCTTTATCTAGCATACTTAACATTATTCTGTTCTTCAATCTGTATGTAAAAGTTTATTGCATAGTTCACTGAGTATTTATTTGTAAAATTGTTAATTTATTGATTTGGTAACTCAATTGTCCATTGTTACTAGTTTATCTATTCGTTTATATAATTAGGATCCAGTGGGGTACATGACAATTCGTAGGGCAAAAGGGATACAACACACACACACACACACACACACACACACACACACACACACACACACACACACACGCACGCACGCACGCACACACACACACACACACACACACACACACACACACACACACACGCACAAACATTTCATTGCGTGCACACACACCCATACAACACAATACAAACAAACAACAAAACACCGATCGGGTCCTACGCAGAGTTTTGTTTGCTTCAGGCTCAGTGGGAGAGACTGGGGAACACACAGTCGAGTTTCATCCAGTTGATGTGTTGTGTGTGCGTGTGTGTGTGTGTGTTTGTTTGTGTGTGTGTGTGTTGCATGTGTGTGAGTGTGTAAGTGTGTTCTGCATGTGTGTGTGTGTGAGAGAGAGAGAGAGAGAGAGAGAGAGAGAGAGAGAGAGAGAGAGAGAGAGAGAGAGAGAGAGAGAGAGAGATACGGAAACTTTAATCATGATTAGGCCATTGCCCCTCATTAAAGGGGTGCATAGATACAAACATTTGTCCAATCTGGCATTCATAAACAATGACATCATCCATAACACACTTAGCAGTAATGTTAAGAAATGAAAATAGAACGTAGCTTTATAGCCTTATAAATATAGATTGATAAATTTCTAACTGTTTTCTCTAGTGTGCACGTCACGAACAATACTAATTTAAACTGACTTGGAGTGTTATAGCATTTCGACGGTAAGTATTGTGCTCTTATGTCATGTAGAGCAGGACAGCATAAAACAAAATTCATCTCATTTTCTTTCTCTTTCGGACAAAGTGGACATATTAAGTCGTTTCCACTGTGTTTTTCTATAACGATTATGATGTACTGCAATTTCGGAAATGCCAAGCCTAAATCTTATCAAATTAAACGTTAAATGTCTG
>JADBJO010016338.1:0-25000 GCA_016801955.1 Conus betulinus | reverse complement strand
CCTTCACCCACCTCTGGGTTCAATCTCAGTTTGTCTCTCTTCACCCACCTCTGGGCTTCCAACTTATTTTCTTCTCTTCCAGCTTGTTTTTAACCCTAAGACCTTGCTGTCACATCTATCTCCCAGACCACGTTTCTCTCGACCCTACTCTGGTCTACCCGCCCTTATCCCCTCTCTCTCCTCTGTCCTCTCTCTCTCTCTCTCTCTCTCTCTCTCTCTCTCTCTCTCTCTCTCCGTGTGGTGGTCTTCTCTTCTCCCCTCACGTTGTTCTCTCTCAGTTTATATAGGGATGGACACAAAGGATTTCCCTATGGGCCATGCCTTTGTCCATGCTGCTTCTCCAACCCCCTGTTCACAAGTACCCTGAATTCTCCATTCGCTACATTCTTCCACACATCAGCATTTACACACATCCCTACCTAATTGGTTAGCAAACAAACACTTGGCACCAGATGGACATCGAAACTTCCTGCCGACTTCGGGGGTCACTTAACACAGTAATTATCCTGGAGAAAAGCTACGACAACAACGTCCACGCGCATTCAACCAGCCTGACAATAGAACCAACACAGTGCCCCACAGCAATACCATCTGAACGAGCCAAAGACTCCTGCTTTTCAAAGACTGTTCACAAAGCGACCTCAGCCGACTAAGTAGTTAGCACGCACCCGGTGCTCCTAGTGGTTACGTCCCTCCCCCCCCCTTTCACTATCAGGAAGGTTCAAACTCGGGAGAGTCATTACCTTAGGTCCCATCTGTCACCTGACCACTTCGTCTTCCTTGACACAGTTCGACCATGTGTGCTGGGTAAGGCACACTGGTTAATGGGTCTATTACGTATTTCGGTACTAGGTACAACATTCCTCGTCTCTAAGCGCTTAAGGTCTTTTGCGAGAGGTTTCACGCCCTCGACAAATTCTCCCCCCACTTGAAGACGGTGCCCTGCATTGGCTAAAACACATTCAAGGAGCTGAAACTCTTATAATTCTCTCATTTAAACCAATGCTCATCTGGGCTTCTCATAAGCCTACTTACACCAGAGAATACACGCAGGATTTATCTTGCGACAAAATTAGAGAAAAATCAGTACATACACACTTAAACCAAGCAAATATCAACACCAATCTGAAACTTCCATCAGCTCTAAGTAGTGTGGTCATATATAGATAAACAATATGTTTCTCTCCCTTTCTCTTCATACACGTGGCCTGCAACCAGCTACGTCACGCATAAAAGACAGGTGTAAGACACAGGCGCACACTACCCGCCTTCACCCAACCGTTTTATTTTGGCCTATGGCCCCGTCACTCTTTCTTCTCTCTCTCTAACACACGTTCTCGTACCCCGCGACATGTGTTGCAACGCGCACAGAAACGCCTGATATCACCTAGGATACTGGGCCAGTAGTACCCTCGCGTCACTGCCTTTTGTGAGGCCTTACCGAGATGGCCCGTGGCTGACGTCACATGTTTTTCGGACATCACTGCCTTTCTGCGTTTCGTAGGCACAACGATCTGCCTTTTTGTCTTCCCCAAACTCAAGTGAGTGAAAGTTCGGTACAATATCCCATCCTTTATCTCAAAACCGATGGTTCCTTCCTTAACACGCTTCTTCTGCCTTGTGTGAGCAAAACCAAACGGTTTTCTGAGCGAGCAGTCGCTCTTTTGTTCTGCTCGCAAGCGAGTGGGGTTGGTCTCACTGGACACGCTCCATTGCGTTCTGAAGTGTGTGACCACCTGGGGCCTTTATCTCATGTGATTTCTTTTCTCTGATACAACACAGAAATCACAGTCTGGGTCTCCGTACCCACGTGCTCCTGTAATGTTTCCAATTACCAGATCATACGGCGGCTTTGGAACGGCCAAAGCCTGTACAGTCCCACTATAAAATGGTGTATCAATAAACCCCTGGGCTGTTTTTGACTCTGCTACTGTCCATCTATTTTGTCTACACCTCTGTGTTTTACCTGTGAATTGTCCCTTCTTAACCAGGGATTCTTCCACTATTATACCTGTGCACCCAGAGTCTCTAATGACATTAACCACATTGTCCCCCACTCTGCCTTTGTGCACATCCATGTTATCTCCTGAATCTGTGAACATACAGCACAGTCCAGAAAGAAAAAAAAAAATAACACTGTCATCTTTTTCAGATTTCCTACCCGCCTCTCACTTGGCCTGACCCTCACTGCTGCAGTTTTCTGAGGTCTAAATCGGCAGTCTTTAGCCAAATGTCCTGTCTTATTGCACAGAAAACAGGTACGCTCATTCCTATCCACGTGGCTATTGGTTTTCACTCTTGTTTGCCACGTGACACTGTGGGCTATGGGTGTGTACTACTGACTCATTATGTGAGTCATGTGCTGGCCAGCTATCCTCAGGATATGCCCCTGGGCCCCCTTCTTGTTGAGGCAAATCACGCCTCGCCTCCCAGTAAGTCTGCCATCTCAAGTACTTCAGCTATTGTCGCGACACCCCTCTCCTTGATGTGTCTTGTGAGGCCCGGCCCACAACTGTCAAGTATCTGTTCCTTCATCGCCAGCGTCTTGAGGCCTTCAAAATCACTGTCTGCTCCACTAAGTTCTACCCACTTGTTGAAATAGTGATCCAGTCTAACTCCGAACTGTGTGTATGTCTCACCCTGTTCGATACTCGCCTCGCGAAACTTACGCCTAAAACCTTCTTCAGTCAAATCATATGCCTTCAGTACTGCTTGTTTCACCTTGTCAAAATCCCTCTGATCACCTTTGCGTAAGGTAGAAACAGTGTGTAACGCACGACCTGTCAACAAGGCAGACAGGTTTATTGCCAGTTATCTTCCGGCCAACCCTCGTGTTCGGCAAACGATTCAAAATGACTGAATCGAATCGAATCAGTTTCTTCTCTGAAAAGTGGGAGTTTAGGCCTAGGCCTGGAATTTGTCTGGTGTCTATTTCACTGCAATTTTCAGATTTTATTCTTTCCAACTCAATTTGTTTCTCTAGAATCTCTGATTCTGCTTCTGCTCTAGCCCTCGCTGCACTCTCTGCATATGCTCTCCCTTTGGCCACTGCACTCTCTGCATCTGCTTTCGCTTTGGCCACTGCGCTCTCTGCATCTACTCTCCCTTTGGCCACTGCACTCTCTGCATCTGTTCTCGCTTTGGCCACTGCACTCTCTGCATCTGTTCTCGCTTTGGCCACTGCACTCTCTGCATCTGTTCTCGCTTTGGCCACTGCACTCTCTGCATCTGTTCTCGCTTTGGCCACTGCACTCTCTGCATCTGCTCTCCCTTTGGCCACTGCACTCTCTGCATATGCTCTCCCTTTGGCCACTGCACTCTCTGCATCTGCTCTCCCTTTGGCCACTGCACTCTCTGCATCTACTCTCCCTTTGGCCACTGCACTCTCTGCATCTGTTCTCGCTTTGGCAGCTAAACACTCTGCACCTGCTCTAGTCTTCGACACAGCAGTTTCAAGTCTAAGTCTCGAGGCCTCAGCATCTGTTTTAGCCTTTGACGCAGCCGTTTCTGCCTCTAGATTTCTTTTGACAGCTGCTAGCTGTTCCTTTTCAAATTTCCTTCTTTTAGCCTTTTCATCTCTCTCAGTCTTTCGCTGAATTTCTATGAACTTACGCAGTTCATCTTCTGTATATCCTAGTTTCTCTCCCCTAAACTCATCAGTTTCTTAATGGGGGTAAAACTTTCTTCAGCCATTTTGTCGTTTTAGCACCACTAAAACGGTTACTCTTATAGACCCTGAAAAGGTCAGTAAACAGTTTATCTTCTAAACGTTGCGAGTACACCAACCAGTGGTAGTGTTCCTAACACAAAGGAACCTTAATCTTAAACCACAGCTTCTGTGAGAGTTAAGACTAGAACCTCGTCCTCTGTTTCTCTGAACGACCTTTGATTAATACAACCACCCTACACCCAAGTCAATACTCAACACTCAAAGAACTAAAGGAAATAATTAGAAGAGCTAGTTGTAATTGCCTTAAGTGGACGCTTCGCCCCAGTACTACTCTAGTACTAACTTTGTTTCCCTCCTGAGATTAATTTGGGCCGCGCAATCCTGGCAGGCTTGCCACTTTGTCCAGGATGGGGGAAATCGTCCCTCCCCCCGTTCACTATCGGGGAGGTTCGAACTTGGGAGACTCCTTATTACCTTAGGTGCCATCTGTCACCTGACCACTTCATCCTCCTTGACACAGTTCGACCGTGTGCGGTACTGGATACAACATTCCTCGTCTCTAAGCACTCATTGTCTTTTGCGAGAGGTTTCACGCCCTTGACACCGATCTTTCTTACTAATGGATATAATGGCCCATAACGTTTTTTTTTTTGTTTTGTTTTTTCTTTTTATGTAATGTCGCAGAAAGTATGTGTCCGATCTCTCTGAAAATTTGTAGGTATCTTCATAATGAGTCACGGATGATGCCCGACGTTTTAGTTTACCGTCATAGCCGTTACTAACGTCTGTAACGCCCCGTAATGCTTTTTCTTCTTTATAGAATATCTTAGAAAATATGAGGCTGATATTTTTTGAAAATCTGTAGGTATGTTCATTATGGGTCACCGATGATGCTCAATGTTTTAGTTTACCGTTATAGCCGCTACTAACAGCCCATAATGGTTTTCTTTTTTATGGAAAATCTCAGAAAGTACTTGGCCGATCTTTCTGAAAACTTGTAAGTATGTTCATTATAGGTTACAGATGATGGCCTATGTTTACCCGTATAGCCATTACTAATGACTACACCAGCCCAAGACGGTGTTTCATCTTTATGGAATATCACACACGTATTCAGGATAAAGTGGGAGTATGTTTATATGCTTTGCATTTTTTTTTTTTAGGTACTTTTGTTTCTCCTGAACGTTTAAGGTCCCGAGGTTGCATTGCTCTCCAGTCAGTACAAAAACTCCCATCCTCCCCCATCCCCCCACAAACACACACACACACGAAAAGAAGAGGGCTGATGTATAGGGACTATGTACAGCCCACTCGTTATTGGCTGTTTTCATGTTGTTGGTATTTGTAAATGCTTGCATTGACATTGTCGAGTTGTATGGTTGTCTGGAAACCTGTGAAAGTGACAGCCACTTCCGTAAATGACTACTACAGTGAACGAAGCATGTCTCTCTCAGCTTGCACACGAGAGTGTGGACAGAGAAAGTACCTGGGGCGGACGCACACAGGTGCACAGATGGAAAGTAACGTACACCAAATGCAGATGGAAGGTAACATACACCAAACGCAGAGACGGGAGAAAAATACCTTAGTGTCGCAAATGCATGCAAGTGAGAGATTTTTAATGCAGGGTTGCACGCATACAGAGACAGAAGGTTTATTTACCTCAGGTGTGTACAGGTGGACAGACTTATGACATATACCTCGGGGTCATGTTGTAGGGAGTCAAAATAGGTGTGCTTAGGAGCACGCGGCAGAAGTCGCTATCTCCACATCTGCTTGATCACTTCTCCTTTGGAGCCGGAATAGCTCAATTGGTAGAGCGCTGGACTTGTAATCTTGGTGATCCTGGGGTTATGGGTTCGAATCTCCGCCGGGCTGTTTTGGTACAGGGGGATTTTTCCCTCGGAGTTAACATTGGTTCTGGCTCCATTTACTCCAAGTCTGAATGAGCTATAAACCGAGGTCCTGTGTGTGAACGCACGCATAACGTCTTACACACACGTAAAATCCCATCACCAACTTTGGGAAGTGAAGGCCAGTTTAGCCGTTGGTATGGATGACACGTTACACATAACATGCACCTAGCGTAAGAAATACAAAAAGAATGAAGGAAGTAAGGAAAAATTGAGTGAACGATATTGAATATGGACTGGATGACACGGGAAACGACTGAATGAAGCGCCAGCTGGCAGCTCTTCAGTCGGCACTACCCAGGTAGGCAGCCCCTTGTGTAAACGAGAGTGGACTGTAAAGCGCTTACAGCTTGTCTCTAGCCGGGAATAGGCGCTATATAACTATTCATTATGATAACAATAATAATAACGTGAACCTGAAAGGAATGAACAGTTTTCCAAAAATGAAAATCTCACACTCCGTGAACACGAGAGAACACCATTACCGTTGTTTTCGTGTGTGTGTGTGTGTGTGTGTGTGTGTGTGTGTGTGTGTGTGTGTGTTTATGTTAGTCAACCCTGCTTAGGTGTTGTGGTAATACTGTGAATACAGCATTGGTGCCATAAAGTTAATATGATGGTAATGCCATTGTAACAGCAAGTACATCCCCATTGAACATGAGTTTTCTTCATGACACTGTGAAAGATCGGCTCGGACCACTGACATGCTGAAAGTTTATATGCGGGCATTCACGTCCACAGACAATCAGTCACGCCGCTCGATACATACGTATGCATTCGTTCATGTAATTGTCCGTGCGCGCACGCACACACATTACATACACAGGACTGAATGAAAATGGAACATAACTCAGAATGTTTCGTTTTGCTAAAAAAAAAAAATCTGAATAAAATGGCTGACTTATCTCACTAACATGGTTCTTTCATTGCATGTGTGTGTGTGTTGTGTGTGTGTGTGTGTGTGTGTGTGTGTGTGTGTGTTTGTGTGTGAGTGTGTGCATGGGTGTGTGTGTGTGTGTGTGTGTGTGTGTGTGTGTGTGTGTGTGTGAGGTGGGGGGGGGGGGTGTGATGTGCTTGTTACAGACATCAGAAGATCAGAAATCATCGGGTACAATGGCGACAGGAGACAGCCAGGAAGACACTTGCCCCATATGCTCAGACATTTTTCTTAACCCCCAAATTCTCCCATGCCAGCACACATTTTGTGAAAGTTGCATTGAATACCTGGCAAAAAGACATTCGGGTGGAACATTCCCCTGTCCTTCTTGCCGTAAGACCTCTCTACGTGCAGGTGGAGCAGCCGCTCTACAAACTAATTTCTACATTAAGACTCTACCTCCTCAGCAGAAGGCAGGAGCACAGGACATGTGCAAGATCCACCAGGATAAGAAACTGGAGTTTTACTGCGTGAAGTGTGATGAAGCCCTGTGCCTGAACTGTAAGCTCACCAGGCACGAACTCCACCAAACAGACGACCTGACGTCAGCCATTTCCCTTAAAAAGAAAAACCTGCAGGCAGATCAACAACGTCTGCAGAATGCCGTGTCTGACGTGAAGGAAGGTGTGACGTCACTGCAAGAAGAGAGAGAGTCTCTGGACCAAAAGAGAACAGCCGTGGAGAAGACCATCCGAGACAGACGTGCCACCATTGTGGCGGCAGCTGACAGACAGATGGAAAGAGCAGCTGAAGTCCTTGCAGTCCATGTTCACAGACCTGGACAAGGACGTTGTCCGTGTCATTGAAGAACGGGAAGGCCGCAAGAAAAAGAACTCTCCAGTCTCCTCCAACAAGTCAACAACGCCATCACCTCCAGTACAGCCAGTGACGTCATCACCATCGCCAAGGAGTTGAAAAGTGGGCGTGGCAGCCCGCGAGCTGTAGCCGCTCTGACGTCACGAGAAGAAAGACCCGTCCGTAGACCCGTCCTTCACTGTAACGTCGGCACTGACGTCATGATACAGACGGCACGTGACTACGTGGGTCGTGTGAGCGTGACAGAGATGAAGGAGACGAGGCCAGAAGTGAGGGTGACGGAACGCTTTCAGTGTGCACAGGACCCCAATGTGGAGGTCTTCTCCCTTTGTCATGTAGATTTAGATCCACCTGACGTGGTTGTGTCCTATGAGTGGTGTGGGATCAGGGGAGAACTGTCCTGTCAAAAGGCTTTCAGAGACAGGGGAGGTTAAGTTGACTGGTAGTGGTGACCACGTGGGCAAAATGTCCTACAAGCGTTATGCTAAAGGAATGTTCATGTATATCCCAGGTCCACAGACAGGCAGGTTTATAACTTACTGCAAGTCACCAACTGCTGCATAACTCAGTCTGGACAACAACCTGTCAGGACAGGCCGACGTTGACAGAGAAACATTGACATCCAAGGACCCACTCGAAACAGAAACAAACACAGAGTTCACAATACAGGTGGGCCCTCACCGTGCCTTGACGTGGACCACACAGAACGTTACTTCGCTGTGGTGGAGGAACCTGTTCCCAAGTCCAGCCCCCGGCGCAGTGTCCGTTTGTACCGACGGTCAGAGAGGTCAGCGGTCAGCACGTACACGCCGCCCTGTGAGGACTTCCAACCATCAGATGTCTGTTTTTATACACTGGGAGGGCAGGAAGTTCTCTCTCGTTGCCGATCAGTTGAACGACGCCATCCATGTGGTGACCATCCAGGGGGAGGAACTGAGGTTTAAGCGGTATCTGTGCGCAGGATGCCCGGTCCTGCAGCAGCCCACAGCCATGACCGTGGACATAAAGGGACGGCTGTGGGTTGCCTGCACTGGCGGGGTAATCCTCACACTGGAGTCCGCCATATGATATGCGTGTGTGTGCGTGCGCGAGCGAGTGCATGTGTGTGTGTGTGTATGAGTGCGCGCGCGCGTATGTGCATGTGTGTGTGTGTGTGTGTGTGTGTGTGTGTGTGTGTGTGTGTGTTTGTTGTGCGCGCGCATGCAAGTCAAAATTTTATTTACTGATGGGACATTGAATAAGCACATCGTTGCTTTTTTACATCAAGCCATCAAAAAAAAAAAAAAAAAACAACAACAACAAACAAACAACAACAACAACAACCGAATAGGATATAACACAAAAAAACAAGAGCAACATACATATACCATTGACATCTAAAATACACTGACAATGCTATATGCATATACGAGTACATAATTTTATATGCATGCACATACATATCCACATATGTCTGTATAT
Organism: Conus betulinus; assembly: GCA_016801955.1. Taxonomy (NCBI): domain Eukaryota; kingdom Metazoa; phylum Mollusca; class Gastropoda; order Neogastropoda; family Conidae; genus Conus; species Conus betulinus. Next base: position 16,203 of record JADBJO010016338.1, on the reverse strand, counting down.
TTATGCACATATATCTATGATACAAGTTGATAGACAACAATATACATAAGTAAAGGTATTTGGAATATTTTAATCACACATTTCTTGCATTGTTTGTTAATGACTTTTCAATTTTTTCCTAAATGTATTTCGGTTACTTATACTTTTGAATGTTGTACTTAGATTGTTCCATAATGTTCCACCAGAGTAAAGGAAACTTGACTTATAGAGATTGTTTCTTGGTCTGGGGAACGTTAACGTATGATTATGTCTATGAGGGTTAGTTTTAAATGTATTTAAGATCTTTTTAGGGGCACTTCCATTCATAACCTGTGCATAAAAAAATCGCTTTATTTAAATATATCTATATGACAAAAGTTGAAACGTTTAGCTTCTTATAATCTTCAAGTGTCACAGAACTAGATTTTAACAAGACTAATTTTAGCGCTCTTTTATATAAACGATGAATGAATCTTAAGTTTGTTTCACTGCAGCTGTCCCATAATGTGATGCATAATCAATGATTGGTAAAATATGTGCTGAGAAGAAAAGCTTCCGAGAATGAACATCAAGAAAATTTTTAATCTTAGCTAACTGAAATATCTTACAGGACAAGCGCTTACACAAGGATGTTGTATGATCAGTCCAAGATAAATCTCTGTCTATAATGACTCCTAAGGTTTTGTGTGATTCTACTTCATCAATTTTGTTATTATCAATAAACAATGGATTAAAATTGGATATCATCCGTTGTCTTTTTTGTCGTGCAGATACATACATACACTTAGTTTTCTCCGCATTTATAGACACATATGGTTTAAATTGTCCATTTGACTAAATTTTTGGACAGTTTCTTGAAGATTATTGTTAGTGTCTGAGGGTTAGAGTGACTAGAATATAGTAACGTGTCATCTGCAAACATTTCACATTTTGCTTGTTACAAAAAGGGCAAATCGTTGACATATATTGAAAAAATAAAAGTGGTCCCAATATAGATCCTTGTGGTATCCCATATTTCACAGGCATGAAATTTGATGATTGATTAATAACAGATACTAATTGTTTTCTTTCAGAGAGAAAAGATGAAATAAACTTAATAAAATCTGGGGTTAATCCATAGCATTTTAACTTACGCAACAGTAAATCATGATTGATTACGTCAAAGGCCTTTTCAAAATCAATGAACAGAATACCTGTGAATTCATTTTCATTTATACTACATAATAGACTATCTATAAGTTGTGTGAGTGCGGTCTGGCAGGAGTGATTTTGTCGGAAGCCTGATTGGTCCTCGTGAATTAGATCATTCTTTGTAAGAAAAAATACAATGAGTTTTGTAAATGTGATTCCAAAGGTTTAGATAGAATAGACAAAATAGAGATTGGTCTATAATTACAGGGATTGGATGAATCACCGGATTTATGTAAAGGAATAACTTTAGCTTGCTTAAATTTTAAGGGATAGTATTGCTTTTCTATACATAAATTATACAGATAAGTAAGAGTGTCAGTAATTATTGGAGAAGAAAGTTTTAGTATTTTGCCATCTAATTTATCTAAATCACGTGTACCTGTTTTGTTTTAAGAGTGACAGACTTTTACTAACGTCTAAGACCGTCAGAAATCGGAGAGTAAAAGGGGTAGTAATTGGTTTCGAAGCAATATAATGTTTTAAATGAGAAAGATCATTTCCACCCGACTTGTCATTATTGATAATTTTAACAGCGATATTGGAAAAAAAATGGTCATTTAACTCACTGGCTGTAATATCAGTGATTACTTGTTGACTTTTTGAAACATATTTATTGTTCAATATGTTTATTGCTTTCCAAATTTGTCGTGAATCCTTTGTAGATACTAACATTTCTCTGAAGTATTGTTTTTTTTTTTTTTAACTTTCGTTTCATTGCAGTAACTTTATTCCGTTGTTTCTTGAACTGTTCTCTTGTACCAGAGCTACTTAGAAAATCTCTATTGTATCTTTCAACATCTATTTCCTTTGTTATCCATGGTGGTTTTATTTCTTGTCTTACTCGTTTCTTTATGAATGGTGCATGTTTATTATAAACATCAAGAAAAGTGCTTGTCCAAAACTCGCTCGCTTCATCAGGATCCCTAATTTGATAGATATAATCTAGCTGTGAATTTAGTAAATCAGTAAAAAAAAATCTTCTTTATTAAACTTTTTAAAGTTTCTATAATATATAACTTTATGTCCTACTTTGGGGATTTTTACATGAGTTTTAAACCAAGTAAGACAAACAGGATTGTGATCGCTACAGCCGCATGACGGGGAGCATATTTCAGTAATGTTTTGTTTTGCCATTTTGTTGGTATAAATATGGTCAATTAATGTAGAAGAGGAATCAGCTATTCGGGTAGGCCTGTCAATCAATTGTTCCAGTCCTTGACTTATTAAACTTTGAGTCCATTTAAACTGAGTTTTTCATCAAATCAATGTTGAAGTCACCTAGTATGATGGTTTCTTTATTTAATATGATGATTTCGTCCATAACAGAATTGAACTTTTCATACCAGTCTATGGTTTCTGAAGGATTTCTATACACAAATCCCGTTATAAAGTGGTTTATTTCCTTTTATTTCAATCTCTAACCAGATAGACTCTACGTCATAATATTCAAGACTTTCCAGTCTGTTACAAGTTAAAGAAGACGCAAAATAAACAAGTAGTCCTGTAGTTTTGGGTTGTGTGCGGATCTAAACGAATAATCTGATATCCTGGAATGTACATGTCAGAATCTAATATGCATGAAGATAATCGAGATTCCGCAATGCAAAACAAGTGAAAGGGATTCCCAGAATTATGTAGGATTATTGCGATGTCATCTTTTTTATTACTTGCACTGTTTATGTTAAGATAACCTATGCGGAGCCCCTGTTTACTTGGCCAGGTGTTTAATGTAGGAGGCATGGCACTGATTGATTACTCGATTAAGAATTAAAGTTATACTTAAATAGTCAATAATAGTCAAACAATCAAGACTGAGAAAAATAGGAAAAGAAGTCAATTATCAAAAACAGTGTACTGCAATTACAACTGAAAGAAGTTCAGTCTCAGTACACACATACAGTCTAGAAGGACAAATCCACATAAATCTTTTACATAATATAAACTACTTCCGACAACGGAGAAAAGGAATTCAAGAAAGAAAAACAAAGAAGGCAAAAAAAAAAAAAAAAAAAGAAGAAGAAGAGAGAAGAAGAAGAAGAAGAAGAAAAGGGTACAATACAATCCAGCACGTACAAGATATGAAAGATATAATACAATCCAACACATACAAGCAGCAGAAAAAAAGACAAGGTAAATCTTGCGTTAGTAATTTTGCAAACACTTTAACAAAATTGAAAGTTCCATAGATATCCCGTCCCAAGTCCGAGTATGTCAACTGAAAAAAATAGTTATATGAAGAAAAACACACACACACACACACACACACACACACACACACACACACACACACACACACACACACACACACACACACACACACACACACACACACACACACACACACACACACACACACACACACACACACACACACACACACACACACACACACACAGTAACTTGGCATCGTTAGTGTACGCTTTTGAACATAACTGAATGATAAAATCAAAAATACATTAGACTGCAGAACCGGATATCCTAATAGGAGCCACACGATTTCATATCTGACAGAATTTCGACATTGTGATGAAAAATAACAGACACTATTTACAATCATCAGAAGGGTCAAAAACCGAGAGAGAGAGAGAGAGAGAGAGAGAGAGAGAGAGAGAGAGAGAGAGAGAGGGGAGAGAGGGGGGGTGGCAGGTGCTTATATATTTGTATTGGATATGAGCGAATGAGCGCAATCATTCTAAAGTTTATTTATGTCAATGTTCATTTATGGTCACATGTACACTTTTAAATATATCATGAACTTTAAAATAAATGTGTGTTTTTTTTTTTCTTCTCCTTCTCCTCTTCCCCCCCCCCCCCCCCCCCCCCCCCCCCCCCCCCCCCCCCTTTTTTTTTTTTTTTCCCTCCCCTCCCCCCTTTTTTTTTTTTTTTTTTTTTTTTTTTTTTTTTTTTTTTACATTTTACCAGTTACTACTGACTGGTCTGTGGTGATCACACTGTGACATCATTTGTGACGCCACGTTGATGAGTTGTTGAGCACATTGACCAACAGGACCTAGTGGCTGCCAACTCCGTGAGTCCGCGCCACAGCCCTGTGGATCGGGTTTAAACCCTAAGAAGCCTGAACCTGGAAGGAAAGGGGCCTGCCTTTGACCACACTCACCAATATTAGCATTGGGAGGGGGATAGAAATATGAGATGGAAAACTTGGATTAGGGAAATCTGGAACCTTGTAATTTGGAAAAGGAAGGGGGTGTGGAAATGGAGGAAAGTTAGCAGGAAAAATTGGAGGGGAACTATTTCCCTGTGCCAGCAGGTGGATAGCGGTAGCGCAAAGTACTACTGCCCTGTACGTTCCCCGAAGGTGTGGGATCAGCAGATTCCACTTGCTCGGATTGACCAGTATTGTTTGTACCGGTCTGGGTGTTTCTTTTGGGGGGCAACAGGGGAAACTCTTCTAATGATGATAGGAAGGGAAGGCCAGGATTTTTATCATCATTTTTATGTAGCAGTCCTCTATTTGAGGCACGCGAGTTTCTTCGGACATCCCTGTGTGAATTGTAAGACTGAGGAGCAACACTAGAACGAAGCAGTTGATCCCTGGAAGGACCCGCATTTTCAGAGGGGCCGTCAGCACGAGGACGTGGCGCCTGTGGGAGAACCTGCTTAAAGTTGATGGCCAGGCAGGCTGTCCCTCTGGTACTGGGATGAGTGACATCCCTATACAGAGCTTGGCGTGGGGCTCCATTCTGGGTCACAAAAGCGCTGTAATTGTCAATCAGGTCCACTCGCATGCTAGTGCATGATTCATACAAGTTCCTGTTGGACGGTGCAATGGCATTGTTCAGCTGATTACGACCACGTGCAGGAATAATGGAGCTGAAAGCAATGTAAGCTGAGGGAAAGCGACTTTTGCAAAGGCCAATGAGTTCCCGCCAATCACCTGTGGGAATAGGCCCAGCCGGGCAGTCATTCACACCTACATGTACAATAAGTGTTTTCACGTGAGTTAGCTTTGTCAGAGAATGTAACCAGCGGAGAAGGTCCAGTATGGTTAAACCTGGTACACAAATTTTGAACATCCGGTTATTGTATGTCCCTAATCTTTTGGGATTGATATGTCTTATCACTGAGTCACCAATAACCAAGGAGGAGGTGTCTTCTGGAATTCTTAATTCCATCAATACTTGTTGGGTGGGTGGTTTGTTATTGCTCTCAGTAAAATTTTCCTTGAAGTTTTGATTAGCCTTGGATGGAATTTCTGAGTTTATAGTATTTTCATTTGGAGATTTTGAGCTTTGATAACGATTTTGAAAACCTTCTACTTCCTGACCGAGTTCAGAAAGAACATCAAAACGATGCTTATGGTTGTATCAGAAATTCCGACAAGGTTATTTTCTGATATAATAGAATGAGAGGAAATTTTACAATTTTCCTTACTTGAGGACTGTGAAAGAATTTGAGCATTACTCTCATCATTTGAGGACTGAGGAAGATTTTGAGCATCGTCATGTATCATATTGGTAATGCGTGATGGAGAGGTAATTGTGGACACTGATGTCTGTTTGGGATCATCACACTTTTGGTTTACACAAACATTTGAAGAATCATACTGCACTCCTACACTACATACTGGAAGTGAAGGTTTCTTCATCTGTTTAATATCGGCCTGTATTGTTCCCAGACAGGTCCTCAAAGAATGATTTTCTTTATGAAGACTGCTGATAGTGGAATTCAAACTGGAAACAATATCTTCAAAGTTATCAATAGCAGAGTGCAGAGTATCTAACTTGTGGTCAATGATACATTTTACTTCATTTTTTTAGAGAAACTTTTACATCTTCAAGTTCAGAATTAATCTGATTTCTCGATCAGCTTGATCGTTTAGTAGAAAGTCCAGAGTATTTCCATATTGCTAAGTTTTTCGGTAAGTGTTTTATCTTATATTTTAAAGAAGGGCAGAGTGTTCGTCTACGATAGCATTTTTTCTTTTTTGCTGTTTTGGGAGTTAAAGTAGCTTTATTCTCTTTGGAAGTGTTTCTAACATCGGAAACACACTCATGTTCCTGTTGGTCAGCTTGAAGAGGTTTCACAGGAGTATAGTCAGTGGATGCAGATGATGGAGACACCAGAGTCACATGGTTGACACAGCGATCCAGCTGAATTTTCACATCATGCAGCGTCGTTTGCAGAACAAGAGGAGGCGGAGCAGAATCAGAAAGGAGCCGTCGTTGCAGCATTCTGGAGTCTGAATGTGAACACAACTAGACAGGGGAACAGCAGAGCCATCTTTTGACAGAAAAGTTAATGGCAGAGACAGTAGCACTGTCTGTAAGGCCTGCAGATCATCATTTGCACAAAAAAAGAGTAATAGAATCCTTTAACAGTTCACATTCTTCCTTGTCCCATTTTTCACAAGGTAACACCTTGGCACAATAAGGTGCCTGTATCTTGTCGCGTGAAATACAAGGTCAACGTAATGAGTTTGAATTGGCCACTGAATATACGTATCACTGACCTGGCAAGAGAAGTAGACGTATGTTCTTCAATCCATGAAGGCAGAAAAAGAACGTTGTCATCATGATAAAAATCATACCTTTCAACTGAAATCGTTTGATCGTCAATTGCTGCATAACGATAGAACAAGCTGTTTCGCCACGTGGTGATCTCTTTCACGGAACAGGCAAATGTTTTTTTGTAAAACTGTCTAGAGACGGTTGTAACTTGTTTTCCATCACCGAATCAGTTTCCATGGCAATCACTCACACAACACACCAAGGTGGACAAGCTGGCTAACTTACTCATAGTTCACACCAACTCGGACAAGGGACAGGAACGATGCCAATCAGTGACTCATGCTGCTAACACGTATTTTGCAACACAGCAAAACCAGTTCGTCAGGTTCAAACCAGTTCACTTGTAGAACAACACACGTCGTGCAAAAACAGCTATGTTACCACGGGTGTTAACATTGTTTGTGAACAGATATCATGACCGCGTTCCTTCATTATTCATATTAATAAATTAAAACGCTTGTTTGGCACCTTATCTTGATCACAGAGACAAGTCAATCACACCACATGAATCACAGTACCCACATGTACATGTCCGCTAAAAATCTTGGCGATCCACAATCCTTTTCACCGCAAAATCACGTTGATTTGGAGAGCGTCATAAAACACGTCTTCTTCGCACGTCTCCTCTCCTCTCGTGTGTCTCGTGTTGTTATAGTGTGTGACTTTTTGTTTCATTACAGAGGGCTCTAGCCAGTTTCCACAGCTTGCTGCCATTCTTGTCGAGATTCAGGCTTTCAATTTTCTCTTGCCAGCTTTTCCTTGCAGCTTGTGCGCAGGACAGCTTGTATCTGGCAATTACTTCCTTCAGCGCTATACTGTTCTCCATTGATTGCTGCTTTTCTGCTCGGTCCCTGGCTTCCCTTAACGCATCTTCCAGATTCTGGACTTCCTCTGTCCAGTAGGGCTCGTAGTCTTTACGTGCTTTTCTCTTGGGATGGATTCTGTGGCAGCTTTCAAGACGGCCTTTGTGAAGCCTTAACCATCTTGTTTGAGTCCTTTTGCCTGATGTTGATTGGCTTTGTGTATGTATCTGTGAGGGTCTTGAAGAGAGTCCAGTCCACCTTTTTATAATTCCAGCGGGGAAAACACTTTGCTTGTGGAGCCTGTAAGTTGAGGTTGATAGAGAGTTTGACGGGCTTGTGGTCACTTCCTCCAAGCTGGTTGAGGACTGTTCTTGTGGTCCTGACGTACAGGTCGTTGGTGGCGAACGCTAGATCTGGTGTTGATGTGGTCCTCCAGCGTCTAAAGTAGAAGGTGGGTTCATCATCTACTTGGTTGATGAGATGAAGATGTGTATCAATCTCCAATCCTCAACTTCTTCGCCTCTCTTGTCTGATTCCTCATAGCCCCATCTCTCTGGGTGACTGTTAAAATTGCCCACCACCACGCAGTTGTTGTCTGGGATTTTCATGTATGTGAGGGAAAGATAACGATCTTGAGGGCAATAGACATTGTAGATCCTGATGTTGTGTTCCTTAAGACTATATCAACCCCTTGGATCTCTGCCTGTTAATTGGTGTTGATCTTGAGTTCTTGTGCGGTGATGGAATTCTGCACCAAGACAAGCACCCTCCTTTGTTTCTTTCCTCACGGTCCAACCTGATGGTCTCGTAGCCCCTCACTTGAAAACGATGGTTTACGGTCAAACGTGTCTCTTGACACATGCAATGTCAATATTTTCTTGATGCATCCTTTCTGACAAGCCAAGTTTCTTCTTATGCACCCCTTCTGCATTCCACTGGAGAATGTTGAGCATTCTGGGTGGTACTTTTTGCTTGGCATCAGCAGGGAGGATGACGTCTCCTTTTTCGTCGCATTGGCATGCAGAATTTCTCAGTCTGACCACCGACCGCTTGAGGTAGGCCCCTTTGAGGCATAGGGCCAGGCCCCCGACCTCCCCAGCGTGTCTCTGAAGGCCGAGCGCCACATTGAAATTCTGTGGACTGCATCATGATGGAAGCGTAGATGCGTGGTATCGTGGTTTAAGTTGCGCCAGTGGCCCGATACCACCGTCTGCAGCTGGAGTTTTCTTTCGTGGTGCCTCATCCTTAGTTCATGGCCCGTTCGTCCTGCCGTGTGAGCAGAGGGAGTATCGTTTTTCTCTGAGGATCCCACCCCAGGGCTAGAGGTTATACCACGACCATATGACCACATGATGAGCCCATCATAGAATACATAGGGTATTTCAGTGAGGTCAACAGTGTCACCTGTTGACCCACCCCGTCCTGGTAGGAACATCGCCAGTTGGTCCGGGACTGCGTAATCGGCCAGGCAAGCCTGACTTATATCACAGCTAACCCCCATATCTGAGGGCCGTTCCCCTATCCGCACACCGGGGACCCCGCCGGGTGGGGATGGTCGCCCCCACTACTGAGTTAGCAGCAGCCTGGTCCTGGAGTCAAAGAAATGAAAAGCTGCTATAAAACTCAGTCATACCCTATAAAGCTAAAAACCGATTTTCCAACTGCTTTGGATAAAGCTGAAGCTTTTCCTGATATATTTTTCAGCTTTTAGCCAGTCAAAAAATCTTGAGCCAGAATCCCGTTGTCACAGAAAACAATGAGGAGCAAAAGATGAATACATGGCTCCTCCACAAGAAAATGGACATTTTCTAAACTCTTCTTTACTGTTATCAGAACTATCAGAAACACTAGATTCTATCCCATCACATGATTCAGCTGTTGGCCTTGATGAAGTGTTCTATCAACTCATCAGACATTTACCTTCTCGTAGGAAAGTATTACTACATTCATTATTCCAAAAATGTTGGATTAATGGCACTATTCAAGAAACTGGAAAAGTTCAGTAGTAGTCCCAGTACTCACAGAAAGAAAACCAAGGACAGCTGTACACAGCTACAGACCCATAGCTCTAACACATCATGTTGGTAAACTTTTAGGAAAAAAATATTCAAAAACGATTGTTATATTACTGTGAAAAAGACAGTGTGATTCCTGTTCAGCAAGCAGGCTTTCGAAAAGGTCGTTGTACCACAGATCATTTAGTAAAACTGACGGGTCGCATTAAGAAACAATTCTCCCACAGAAAAAGTACTTTTGCTACATTTTTTTTATATTAAAAAGCCTATGACTGCGTATGGCACGCAAGGCTACTGTACACATTAAAAAAATGTTGGTATTCTGGGAGAATGTTTGAGTACATTAAAGGCTTCCTAACAGAAAGAAGCATATGTACACGGATTGTAAGAACTTATTCATCCTTTAGGAATGTAGATATGGGTATTCCTCAGGGATCAGTTATTGCTCCCATGTTGTTCACAATCCTAATCCACGATCTTCCTAAATCAATGTCAAAAACAACGCAGGTGGTTCAATATGCAGATGATATTATCGCTATTTGGGTTAACTGTAAATTAAGGAAGCATTCCAATAAAAGACCAGTAAACTTTGTACAGAAGTTGTAACAAAAGGAATTAGATTTTATCTATATGTATATGAAGAAGAAGAACGGATTAGAACTATCTGGAGAAAAAACGTGTCTTACGTTGTTTAACAATGGTGAGAACCCAAAGATACTATCCTCACTTTTGCTAGATGGTCAGATTCTGGAATATAAACTAAAAAGTTAAGTTCCAGGGAGTATCCTTAACTCCTAATCTGAACTGGAAAACACATGTTGAACATTTGATTGATAAAACAAGAAAAAAATTAAACGTTCTTAAAATTATGTGTTGTCAACCATGCGATCAGGACTGTCATTACCCTTTTACATCTATACATCTCTTTAGTCTGATCAAAATTGACACATGGGCAGGAAGTGTATTTCTCTGCACCTAATTCTCTTTTAAATAGATTGCAAAGCTTGGATAGTAAGGTCATGAAATTAGCTCTGGGAGTCCCAGTTCATACAAACACTCATAGATGTTATAAAGAACAAAAATATATACCACTAAATGAGAAGCGAATATTGGATGTATCCAAATATATTGTCAGAAGCTTTCTGTTGAAAATTCAGTTAATGAAGAAATACTGATGGATTCCAGTAAAGATTTTTCCTAAGAGGTCTAAAACATATCATATATATTCAACCCAATAGAAACTACACATCTGACTTTATGTCACATTGTAATATTGATATTACTGCTATATCAGAATTTCCTGCAGTACCTACAATGCCTCCTTGGGAGCACCTAAATGCTTCTTTTGATTACAAATACACTTTGTTAAGAAAAGTGATAATGTAAATATTTTAACAACTGAAGTTCGTGAACATTTAGAAAAAAACAGCTATCCAAATCATTTAAAAGTGTTTACAGATGGGTCGGTAATGGAATCCTCTGACAGTGGTTCTGGCTTTATAATACCAACTTTAAATGTCAGGAAATCATATTATTTAGGAAAGGGGTTTTCAATCTATACCTCAGAATTATATGCAATACTGAAGGCTTGACTTACATATATGATACACCAATTGCTTTCTATAAAATTTTACTTTGTGTTGATTCCAAATCTGTTTTACAATCACCAGAGCGTTGGGACTGCAAAGCTAGAAAAGATTTGCTTTTTGAAATAAAACATCTACTGCATTGTTGTCATAACTCTAGGCATAAGAATTGATTTTTGTTGGGTCCCATCTCACTGTGGTATAAAGTGGAATGAAATAGCAGACAGTCTTTGCAAAAGAAGGAGCAAACAGAAATGCTGAAAACTTTATTAAAAATCCCTTAGAAATCCCTTAGATTTATCCTCTTGTGAATTAATCCAAATTATGGAAAAATATATACATAAGCAAGAATTTGAGTAAAAAAAAATGGCTACTTTACCATCGTGTCCCAGGCACATTGTTAGATTAATTCATAAATTAAGGCTGAATACTTGGAACACTAAATATTCTCATGGTATTACTTGTGTCTGCAGAGAAAAAAAATTTCTGTGTACATCATCTTTTGTTTGAATGCTCAGTGTTGACCTCGCTCTATCAGGAGAAAGGTTGAGAGACAAACTTTGATAATGTCAATATACTGTCTTATATGGTTCACATGTTGCTGAAATTGCCATGGTTATTTTGCAGTCACAGGTTGCAAAACTTTTATAAAGATTAAATTTATGTACCGCTTGGGTATTTCATTTATGTGTAAGCATGCATATATCAGATGTGGGTTTGAAAGTAAGCTGAACATGGTCCTTGAAACGTATGATCCTCTGTGTCCATCCTTTTGTTCTCTACGTCCACATATCCCACATTAACAAAAGGGAGTTTGTACCATACTCCCCGATTGATGACTCTCTTCACTGCACATGTTCGGGAGTTTGTACCGTACTCCCCGACTGGTGACTGTCTTTACTGCACGTGCTCGGGTTACTGAATTTGAGGGGAAAAAGCAAAACTATTATTCCCGATCAGTAGGCCATGTTCCACATGTCCATCAGTCTGATCTGGTGTATTTCATGCACTAGTAGAATGAAATCAGTAGCAATGCTATTCTCAACGCTGTCTCTGCACACTTGCCTGAAAAGTCAAATGGCTCAAATACAGACTTGTTACATGCATTTTAAAACACTGAAGAAAAATTGCTAATTGCTGAGGACTCTGATATCCACTTTTCACTTGTGGATGTAAAAGATTAGTCTTCCTTGACTAGGCACCTTGATGAAAATGATTTGTGTATATGAATGTGAAAATTAATTAATTACAACAAAAAGTATGCTGTGCAGAACATTTCTTGTCAGCAAGTACCTTTTCAATGCTGTGTAGCTCTCCGATTAACAAAACATATGGTTTACCTTACCACTGGTAACAGTCTGGCTGATTTGTTACATAGAATTTACTTTATGTACTGTCTCACCTGGTTCTGTTGTTGACTTATATTTTGCTACTGTTTTAAGTCTTAGAACAAACAGTGTTTCAAGTATAAGTAATATTCAACATTCTACATATATTCACAGGAAATTCTGTTTAAAAGACCAAAGCTTTAACATTTACCATGTTCATTAGACATACCTATCACTAGTAATCATTATCTTTGTTTTGTTTCGTTTTTTTTTCTTTGATTCAAGTCAATAAGGCATTATTTAAATAGTATGGGCAGCTCTTTCACTTCACAATTGGTATATGTAAGAACGCCTCTCTCTGTCTCTCTCTCTCTCTCTCTCTCTCTCTCTCTCTGTCTCTCTCTCTTCACCACACATCCATACACATTAGCTAGTATTACATTATTATTGGCGGTGTGTGTGTGTGTGTGTGTGTGTGTGTGTGTGTGTGTGTGTGTGTGTGTGTGTTTGTGTAAAACTTCCGTTACTACTGCTATGCTTGGCATGTCAAAATGGCGCAAACCATTCCCTAAGCTAGATTTGCTTACTTACTTCTCGTTCTTTAGGGCATTATTAAACTGCGGTGTAGGTCTTCCAGCCTTGGAGAGTCATCACTTCCATGATTTTATAATTCATCTGCTTCCTTTCATTTTACGGTCCTTAGACAAAACCTATACAACCCACACCAAACATTAATAGGAAATGTGGACATAAATACGATGTTTGACAGGGAAGGTATACAAGCCGAACTGGGAGTATTATATCGAAGTGTTTTGGTGACTATACCCTTCCGTGTGAAAGTGGTGCAGAATTGGAAGTAAAAGAAAGAAAGCATTTATTCTAACGATACTTTTAAGGAACTGATTTATGAGCAGAACTCATTGCGTTGGCTGAGAGAAAGATATGTTAGCCTCTGTTACCCATAGGTTCCAAAGATTGTGACCTGTGAAGGGAGTTTCCGAACGCCGGATATCTGCCTTCAGTATGTTTGATAGCTTCTGTGTTCCAGAGCGCCTGAAGCGGCGACAGCCCATATCTCAAGTGTTCTGGTTTCAGGCAGCTGAGTTTTTAATCTGCATGTATGTGAGAAAAAAGCATTATGACTTCTAATCCAGTAGTTCATATGGTATCTGGCTAGACATTATGTCTTGTCTCTTCTTTCTTGCTTGGAATATCAAGGTAAGGTTTGTTAGTCAGAAAAGAGGAAGAAGTATCCCGTTCCTGCTATTTTCTCTGTTTTCCTATTGTTTTTCCCCTTTTTTGCTAAAGGGTCAGGCGAGAAGCCCATGTACAGTGAAGCTTTCCCAGAAGAATTAAATATACCATTTGGACCCTCTGAAACGAAAGATTTCACTCCTGTTTGCTGATGGTGAGAGAGAGAGAGAGAGCGAGAGAGAGAGAGAAGAGAGAGAGAGAGAGAGAGAGAGAGAGAGAGAGAGAGAGAGAGAGAGAGGAGAGAAAGAGAGAGAGAGAGAGAGGAGGAGGAGAAAGGTCTCTTTCTGTGCGAGTGCAGCAAAATATTAGATGGTGAATGGAACTTGTAAGCTTTTATAGATAGCCCATCGAGAAAAAAGGCAAATCTATCATACACCCATCCAGTATCTGGAATGAGGGAGAAGATTATAGTATGTGGATGCCCAAGTGATTATTAATTATGATCCATCCAAAGGGGAAAAGGGTTCCAATGCCTCTTTGGAGAAGAGTCCAAAGAGGATCATCAAGGCGGATAGACAGGCCGCATGCTACCTGTTCACCAGTTCTTGAAGCCAAAAATGTGTACAAAACAAAAACATCTTACCGAATCTCTCTCTCTCTCTCTCTCTCTCTCTCTCTCTCTCTCTCTCTCTCTCTCTCTCTCTCTCTTTACTAATGAAACTGTGTTTTCACTTTTGCTGAGTGTTATGATGAAAAGGTGATTCTGGAAATCTGCAAAAGATCTTTGTGTCATTGGCTTAGCAACATCTTCCTTAACGCTCTTCCCCGTGAAGCCACGATTTCTGCTCAGCTAAATAGCTTATCACTCTCACGTCATAGCTCTCCTTGTAATTTCATTATATGTGTTATGTCCTGAATTATGTCATGTATTAAAAATAATGTTTCGTCAACCACTGTTTAGCTCGTTTGGGACACAATAGTCATATTGGTTTGGGATAGTGAGATCTTTTATTTCGAGCCATGCCATGAAAAGCTTGGTGCTTTTGTATGGAGAATAACACTAAGTGAAGGGCAGACTAGTCATCAACATTTCTCATCAAGGCGTTGTGAGGGTATAGTTGTGAGTCTTTGTAATGACACAGGGGGGTGTGTAAACAAGTCGTAAGAGGCTATGACAAGAAACGAAGTTAAAACATGATGATTTAGAGATAAAGACGATCTGTAAATTGACATAGATACGATTTATTCCTGTTTAACTTTCTTTTCAGGAACTTTACTCATTTAGAATGTGAAATAATTTACTGGATTTTGAGAGGGACACCTGGGCCAGGAGCAAACATCCCCAACCAGGCAGGTCTTTGGGTGGTGGATAAAGGGATGATCCAGATATGAGGGTTAGCTGAGATATGTCAGGCTTGCCAGGTCAAATAAACAGTCATGGACCAAACAGCAATATTGCTTGCAGGATGGGGCAAGATGACAGTCAACGCTGTTATCTCCACCTGAATACTCCATATGTCCTATGACAGGAAAGGTATGCAATCAGAGCCACGCTATAACCTCCTAGCCCTGGAGAAAGACACCTACGTGAACAAACCACCCCCTTGTGCTAAAAGGATAGGACTTTAAGTCTTACGCTGGGGGGAGACCCCCAGTCAGAAAACAGGTTTCGGGGATAAATCGGGCAAAACACGCATCAACAATATGATTATGCGTCAGACTACACTTTCGTCATGGCATCGTCCCTATCAGCGACAACCAGAGAGGGGCATATCTAGGCCTTCAGTATCAAAGGGGACCATCTCAAGTAACCCCCAGTGTCTTTGTTAACCTGAACGTTGTGGGAAGGCAGTGAAGAGCTACTAACCATACAAACCAGACACTTATTAGCCTCACAGTGGCTCGGTAGAATACTGAAAGGTAGGGAAACAATAACCTCGAACTTCAGGTGTTTCTCCATAAAAACGACATTGACGTCATTTCAGTAGACTCACTTGAGAGATCCTCAACGATTCCCCATGACAAGTTATGAGGTTTTCCGCCAAGACCGTGAAGACAGACACAAGGGAGGAATTAAAACTTCCACCCCTGCAGTGGAGCTGTGCAGATCAGGAAAGGAAGAACTGGAATAGCCTGCCATCAAGCTGCTGTTGCTCAGAAGAGACTTACTGATCACAGACTGATACAGCCCTCCTGTCTCAGCTCTTGCGCCCCACAAAGCGAACTTGCAATCATCCAGACACCTGCTGGTTGGAGATTTCAACAGTCGTATTCCAAGCTGGTGGTTACACTAAAATGGACTCGCGTGGTGAAGAACTAGAGGACCGGATGATGGAAAACAAACTTATTTTCATCAATCAGCCTGATGACAAACCCCCCTGCTACACCAGAGCATGGAAGATCAGCTCAACACCAGACCTGGCAATAGCTACAGAAGGCACCCAACGACTCACCCACGGAACAGTCAGCACTCAGGAGAAAGCGACCATATTCCCGTGATCATTACCATCTGTGCTATATGATGCACTGAGCACAGCTTGGAACCAAACTGGAAAAAAAACAGTACTCTGGCGATG
>JADBJO010016337.1:0-40761 GCA_016801955.1 Conus betulinus | reverse complement strand
TAAATGAACACTTTGTCCCTTTCAACGAAACAATGGCTTCTGCTTTGTTTTTTGAGGAAGTAAGATTCAACTACCCGGGACGATGGATTTTACACAATTGCTGGTGCGCGCCTCATTATCAAAACGTGCCTGTGGAACCATTGGAAAAAAAACTTGCTATGAAAACGTGTGAAAATTTCCAATATGTCCAAACTGATGGACTCGGAATATTCGTTTACCAAGGTTATTTTGGTTGGCGGTGTGTTTTGCGTTGTTGTGGGTTTATGTATGTATGTCGGTGTTGGGTGTGGGTTGTGGTTTGTGTGTTGTGTGGTGTGGGTGTGTGTGTGTGTGTATGTGGTGGTGTGTGTTGTGTTATGTGGGTGTTGATCGTGGGTGTGTGTGGTGTAAAAGTGAGAGAGAGAGGCAGCGAGATCTTAAGATTCAGATGACTTAACTCATATTTAAAAAACAGGCCAAGGGCCCCGTAATGAAGGGGTA
Source organism: Conus betulinus (assembly GCA_016801955.1). Lineage (NCBI taxonomy): Eukaryota > Metazoa > Mollusca > Gastropoda > Neogastropoda > Conidae > Conus > Conus betulinus. Next base: position 40,281 of record JADBJO010016337.1, on the reverse strand, counting down.
TGTAAAAACACGCAATATAACAATTATAATTTAACTAAATTTTATTAACTAATAAAAAAAAAAACAAAAAAAAACAATTACGGAATGAAACCAGAATAATTCGGAAGGTATTTCAAGATGTTGAAAATTTGGCTACACTTGAAGGTTTTATACAAAAAACAACAGGAAAAATTTAAACACCTTCGGCCGAAGTAAGGAGATGAAACAGTAGGTTTCAGGTTTTATCTTTCTTTTATCAATGTTGAGAGGAGGAGGAGAGAGAGAGAGACAAGGAGGGACTGAGAGAAGAGAGGAGAGGGACCAGAGAGGAGGGGAGGGGGGGGGGGGGGGGATGGGGGAGAGAGAGGAGGAAGGCTGGGATTGGAGCGGGATTGTTCGTGGACGGCGCATAAGAAATCAACTACAGTATTGCCTGTAAAGGCGCCTATATCATGTTGAGTATGATTCCCATGTTCATCGTCGAGGGTGGGTGACTAGGTACTGTGCATAAGGCAAACACCATGGTGGAAGGAATCGCGGGCTGACAGTTCGTGCAGTGAAGAGAAGGCAGTAGGCGTGAAACCTGACCTGATTTGGCGAGGTTGTTCTTAATGTATTGTACTGCAACCAGACATGGTGTAAACCCAGCTTGTATATAAAACAACAATCAATTCTAATAAAAAGTTAATATGAACAAGTCATGCCTCCTTCCTCACAACACTCAAAAAACCAATCTTTACTATGTGCAGTTACACCAACTTAAGGAACCCAACCAGCAATCTAAAGTGCTTTCCCTATCATTATTAAAAGGAGAGCTACGCGAAGTTTTTCAGATTGAACTTCCTGAAAGAAGCAAAATGAAGAAGGCACTTCAGTAACAAACACGATGGCAACTAGTGTGGATGGGGGAGGAACTGGAAGACAAAAAACACAAAAACGAACTTCCCCATGGGACGTGAAGGTTGGCCGCTGAATGGGAGAAAGGGAGGTAGAGTAAACAAGATATTTAATTTCATTTTAATTCCTACCCAACCGCTCAAAGATTTTCATCTCTATCGAATCAAACAATGAAACACAAAACTCGATCAGAATGTGACAAAAGCTCGAAATAAACCACACCGCTACACCTGATCAGTACAGGAAACGGGAAAGCGGCCAAAGTGAAATAGCATAAGGCACACCGTCTTGTACTTTGGTCGCAACATTCAATATCTGTCCAAACAGACGTACTTATCCTTCTCAATATGAATCTTTGATACACATGTTCAAATTCATCTCTCTCTCACTGTCCCTCCCCCCCCCCTCTCTCTCTCTCTCGTGTGTGTGGTGTGTGTGTGTGTGTGTGTGTGTGTGTGTGTGTGTGGTGGTCCGCGTGTGTGTACGCACGCACGTACGTGTGTGTGTGTGTGTGTGTGTGTGTGTGTGTGTGTGTGTGTGTGGTGTGCATGTGTGTGTGTGCATGCGTGTGTTCGTGTATGCATGAGTGTGTGAAAGGGAAAAAAAACTTACAACATTTGGGGAGCGCAGTTTGTCCGGCAAAAGGAATCAAGATCCTCGTAACATTTTCCATTGCATTCGAACTTTGGAACACACTGTGCCTGTTGATAATGCAGCACTTTAAGAGCCACATGTAAAACACTTACAGCCATCCGTAGTCACCAAAACATAAATGCAAACATTTGAGTGTGCGCGCACATACACGCCCACACACACTTCTCTCTCTCTCTCTCTCTCTCTCTCTCTCTCTCTCTCTCTCTCTCTCTCTCTCCTCTCACACACACACACACACACACACAGACAAATCTCAAGTTGTCATGAAGCAACCCACCAGAGGAGACAACTCTGTATGCTGCCAAATCATATTAGTGCTATTCAGTAATGTCTGTTCTGGTTCACAACACAGGGGAAACATTTATCATGCTCCTTAATAAAGACAGTAGTTGCAGGATGTGCATAAAGTCCACACTTATTTTCTTTTTGCATAAATCAGTTATCTGATCAAAATTCAACGAATGGGGAGGGCACTGGATACAGGAATTTACAGGAATAATGGAATTCTTCACAACTTCTCTTTGCCAACAATTGTGTTGCACGGCAGTTTAAACCTTCTGACCTGCTCTAAAAGGGGTGTGTGTGTGTTAGTGTGTGTGTGTGTGTGTGTGTGTGTGTGTGTGTGTGTGTGTGTGTGTGTGTGTGTGTGTTTTAGTGTGTGTGTTTGTGTGTTGTGTGTGTGTGTGTGTGTGTGTGTGTGTGTGTGTGTGTGTGTGAGTGTGTGTGCGCGTCTGTGTGTGAGTTGGGTGTGTGTACGTGTTCTGTTGCAAATGTGCTTTCTTTGATCAAAGTGAGAAGTGGTTTTATGAAAATGTATTTGATAATTGGAAGGAATGTTTTCTTGACAGTAGTTAAATGACAAACCACGTCTCTGAAAGGCACAAATAACTCGCCAGAAAAGGGTAAAAAACAACTCCTTTGTACAAAATGACGCTTTAAAAAAAAACTATATAGTTTGTGTCATTATTTTTCCTATACAAAAATAAATGCATATATATTCCAGTGATCTGGCACTCATAAAGAAAGTACTCTGAACGCTTGAAAACAATATTTTCAATATACTAACTTAATAATACGGTGTGCGGTGAAAGTTATCCACCGAATACAAATGCATTTTAAACTCAGAAATTGCTTAGATTTTCAAGCGGTGGGAAACGAAAGATTATGAAAAAGAGATTAATAAAAGATGGGTCCCACATATATGAGAATACTATGCGAACTGGCTTTGGAGTCATGAAAAACAGGGGACTAGGGGCGTGATGTTTCTGCAAATTTTTGAATGTTGATAACTATATCCAGGAATGGCATGGAGCTACCGGACGTAGAGAAGCATATTCTAAATTACCGTTTATCCAGAGCTGTCAGAGAGAAAGCATTTATTGTGTCAATGTTCATCTTTCTTCAGGTCGCACCGGTTTCAGATCAGATTAAATGTTCTTCATCTGAACAGTTCTAACCACCGTCACAGTTCATTCTATTTTGATTACAGAAATGCTTTGCCCTCTGTGTATAAAGAGGAAAAAGAAAGATACTTTCATTTCACTGCTCAGCACATTCATTTCGAGGAAAATGCCTAAACAATTAATTCACCAACTAGGCCCTTCAGACAGCTGTTTCAATTAACATGTCCGAAATGTCTCTTATTTTGTTTTCTGTGGTATAAATGAAAATGTCTTACACTGGACAGTGATTAAAAATTCCCATTCATTAATATCACAGCAGGATTAATTGTGTCGATGATAGTCTTGTTCTTCTCTCCCTTAACTCCATGGGCAGTCATTGGGGCATCACACTCAAGAACAGTTCACCAAGTTCCTCCTTTGTTGGTTGAGTGTCGAGGTCTTGATCTTTGCAGATGTTTCTGTGTCCACTCTGCAATGTCAGTCCATTTTTTCGGTCTTCGTCTCCATCCCCCGCCATCAACAATGCCATGGAGGTCCGTTTCAGGAAGACCACTGGATCTTGTCATTCTGCCATACCAGTGCAGCTTTACTGATATCACTTATGTCTGATATGGTCCTATGTGCTGCCTGATACTTTAAAACACTTGTTGATTGGTGACATGATCAGTATATAAGACGTTTATCATCATGCGGTAGCATCTCAATTCAATGGGTCAGATTCTTCCTTTTATATCTGCATGAGGGTCCATGTCTTGCACGCGTTGAGGGAAATGGAATGTACAAGAGCACACAGGAGCCTTCATTTCATGAAGATGTTCTTGTCCTTTTATATAGGTCTTAATTTGGACAGTCCTGTGTCTTTATTTCAAGACGATGTTCTTGTCCTTTTATATAGGCATTCATCTGGACAGTCCTGTGCTTATAGTTCCTGCCCTTCAGTGGATTTCTAGTTTGGATTCCTCGATTTCAATGGTCGATCCCAGGTAGGTAAACTGTCGTACACTTTCTAACTTTTGACCATGGGCAGTTGTATCAGTACTGATGGTGGTGTTGTGCTGGGCCATCAGCTTTGTCCTCCTGGCGCTGATTTCCGTGTCACAACTTGCTCATGTTTCATCCAGGCGTTCGACAAGCTTAACAAGTCCTTGTTCGCTGCCAGCCAGGCCATCGATATCATCTGCAAAATCGAAGGTGTGTGATGGTTCTCCTGACTATGCCTTGATCTTCAACTGCATCAGTCATGATAAGGAGCATGCTGAAATATTAGTCACATAAAGGGCAGGCCTGACAACGTCCAACTTATGTATGGAATCATTTTCCAACAGCATCCTGCATGAAGTCCATGTCTCCTGTTAGACTGTCAAATGCTTGTTTGAAGTCTACAAAGAGGTGAAAGAACCCCTTATGGTGCTGAAATTGTTTTAGCAAAGGGTACAGACGTTAAAGATCTGTTCGATGATATTTTTGCATTTGCGGGAATCTACTTTGTTCTTCATCAACAACGGTCTCTGTGACAACATCCAAATTAGAGGGAAGGAAAGGGTAGACCAAGCTAACTGCTAGCTTTCAATGACCTTCATTCACGAGAAAAAATGAAGGTTCTGTTTTCCTGATGGAAGTCCCCAGAGAATGGGTTGCATTGCCAAACCACAACATCACGCAGCGTGTATTTCAGATCTCAGTTTGATTCACATTACCTCTCTGTGGAAGAAAATCAACTGTGGTAAGAAAATAGCTCAAGAAAGAAACCTGGACTGATAGCATCACTGATAGGTAACTGTGAACAAGCCTGTCGCTGATGACGCAGGAGTCACTGGTCTGGATGCCAAAAGATAACGGAGAGGGTTACTTTTAAAGTAACAGTCCATGAGGAGGCAGCCAACACTGAAGACATGGGAGAAGATGGTTAAAAGCAGAAACAATTCAGATCTTAGCCTTGGAATCGTAGCCAACAGCACTAAGGAGGCTGAGGTTTGCCAGTACCTGGTAGGCCTGGAGGCAGGATGCCACTAGAGCTATTCTTTGTCAATGCGGTCTAAATCACCAAAATGCCATGTGCAAGTTTGCCCCATCTGAAGCTAAAACCTCTCACTTACGACAAACAAGATCAGGGCAATAACAACTGGAAGGTAGCACAGTCGCACTTTCCACAAATTTTTCAATAAGGTAAAAGAACAAAGCCAGGTGAAGAGAGGGCTGTATTGGTATACCTACGCGAACTAATATTTTGCACAAGGAAAATTCAGAACTCTCCTGGTTCGCCCTGGTGATGTACAGTACTGACTGCAAAATTAAATCTGTTATTAAAAAACGGCAACCACCGTTTCAAAATGTTTCACTTTTAAAGTTCTGTTTTGTGCGACTTAAATACATGCATGGGCTAAACTTATACACAAACAACATTCGTTCAACTTACTGGAATATTCCGGAGGCTCTGTAGTGGTCTCTGAAATCAAAACAAAATTATTGGAGATCTGTTATTGAGACAAATTTCTGTGAGACGATCAACCAGTGGCATGCATGTCATGAAATACGACCAAACAGACCATAAACATCTTTCCACCACATTCATGACATTGTTGCTGGGTTACAGGACAAACAGATTAAGTCAAGTCAAATCGTTCACAGCCTCTTTATTCAATAGTGCTGGTGTAATACATGCTGAAACCGGAATGAAATAACATAAAATACACACGTGTTACGTATTTCATTCATGATCAAATCCAAAATAACAACAACAACAAAGTATCATGTGTGTACACGTGCATATGGTTGTGCGTTTCGCGCAGTTGTGTGTGCTAGCGTGTAAGTGTGTGTGTGTGTGTGTGTGTGTGTGTGTGTGTGTGTGTGTGTGTGTGTGTGTGTGTGTGTTTGTATGTATGCATATGCTTGTGTACATGCATGCAGGTATGTGTTTGTGCATCACCGGTGCGTGCATGCATGCTTGTATGAGTATGTGTGTCTTTGTGTGACCCTTTGTGTATACTTCTCCACCACTGTCGTATGTAGAAAAACATGAAATCGCGTGTTTACTTGACACTGAGGGAGTACAACACATTACTGCTCAATATTTTCTTTAATAAAAACTGAAAGGTCAACAGCTTGAACCATAGCATGACAAACAATAACACTGCCAAAAGCCAGTCGCAGTACGTTGTGGTCAAATGTGTGGCTCAGGATTAAATAAACCAAATCATAACAAGTATAGAAATACATCAATTTTAATCTCCAGTGTGAAAACAAACTCAGATGTAATGGCAACATATTGACTGTTAAGTCAGACATAATGCAAGGTAGACATACTAATCTCTAAATGATATCACGTTTTCACTTTTCATCTCACAAAACGACAAGGTGCAAGCAATTAAATCAGACATTACAACGAACGCAAACTATTATATCTGCATAACAACACCACACTTACTTATAGATCAAACGTTTGTCCGTTTGCTTTTAAGCAATAAGTCTGACTCTAGTTTTCAGTTACAAAAATGCTCAGAAAAAAATGCTTAAAATTTGGATCAACAAACACGACGATTTTGATATTCCCAGTGGAAAATTTGCAAGGTTGTGTTTCAGAACAACATCAGACGAATCATTAACGAAGCAAAGAGGAAAAAATAGTCCAGTCTATAGTTATACAGACCTTCAAATCCATAACATTTGCAGTGAGAGAACAATGAAACCTGAAATACGCACAAATTTAAAGCCATACGGTAGTATATCCAAAACCTTACCAGGGCAAAAACCACATGTAACAAACAGTCATGGAATGCCAACACGTAACATCTGTGGCCTGGCCACCCTAAACGTTGACCAGAAGATACTCTGAAGTGGACTTATTCATTATTCTTATGACTGCCAGGTGTGCAACCAACTATAATACAGTTTTCATGCAATCCACCATCATTGTCAGGTGGCCCAGAGGATAAAGCTCTCGTCTAAGCAGTGAGGAACCCCGGTTGGAGTTTCACACGGGGCAGGTTTTATTTTTCCATCCACATCTTACTCTCCTTTTGACCCTTAATAGTCCGAATTCTAGCCCATAGGATCGGATAATAGATCAATTTCTTGTGTTCACTGCACACCCGCCATGTCTAAAAAGAACCTCCAGAAATAATCACACTGTCCCAGCAAATTCCGGTAGACAACGTCACTTTGATAGGTCAACAAGAACATAGTATATACATTATGCTGACAGAAAAAAGTAGCAGTGTACTTTGTTAATGCTCTCTTTCGCTTGGGAGCAATCAAAATATCACATGGCTAGATCTGCTACTATCATAAGTTATGCGATACAGGATTTCTTTATGTATATGAGACATTACGTTCCAATGTCTGTTGTACTTGTATAACCTATTTTGTGCTAAATTGTTGGTACAGCGCTAACCCTACCCTAAACCTATAGCGATTCTTTCCGTAAAATATAGATAAAGATAGAATGGCTTTTTATGGAAAAGGATGTTTACCATTAGTATGGTGGGCAGAAAAAAAAAAATCACTGTAGGTGTACACGTTGTATTATTGTCTCTGCACATGAACTGTCCTAAAACGTATGTATGTCAATATACAGCTAGTTCTTGTCTGGGCTCACCGCAAATTTGTTTTTCCACTGTGTCTGCGAGGAGCCAGCTACTGGCTCAACATGGATCATCATAATGGGGCCCGGCCCCAGAAATCTAACACGATGCAAATATATGGAGCACTCCCAGCTCGTACCCATGTTACTTCAGCAAGTTTTATCTCAAAATTAAACGTGATTTTACCATTCATATCTGTATGCATAATGAATAATACGTCTACAGAATGTCTTTGGCTTCTCACAGAAGACTGACAGATAGGGCTGGGTGAAATGGCACTGAACCAGGTTGTGGAACAGCAGGTGAGTCCTCATGATTAACCAAAAACGTCTGTCTGAACAAAAAATGATCAACTCAACATCTCAAAACTGAATCAAGTGAGAGGACCTACCTAAAGAAAAGACCACTGGTAGACGACGTCCATTGCAATCGATGACGATGTTGATGATTTCAAAGGTGAGCATGCAGCTTAAAGCTTAACTGAGTTGTACCGTCTTATAATATAGCGCCCATCCTAACAACGTAGGCTACAAGGCGCTTTACAAGTTTGAACAATTCAACAACTAAAAATATATTCAGGACACACACACACACACACACACACACACACACACACACACACACACACACACACGCACACACACACACACACACACACACACATCTGTGATCACGAATCATAAACATGCACACTAACACACGCATGCACATAGCACACAGCACAGCGTGCGCGCGCACACACACACACACACACACACACACACACACACACGTAACGGGACATAATGTCGCATACATAACCACACTATGTAACATGGTGAAAAGCTCAGTCGTTCAAGCAAAGTGTGCAAGTAACATGTATAATTTTGTAATATTTCAGATGGTATTCTGCAACTGGCGTTTGAACAGATGCGTTTTTTAGTGCAGACTTGAAAGTCGGGAAGGAATGAGCATGACGTAGATGGAAAGGCAGTGAATTCCAGAGTACTGCTGCAGAAAATGAGAATGCTCTTCAACCGTGCTGCTTTCGGTTATATGACGGAATTCGAAAAAATCGGTCATCAGAGGAAGAACGGAGAGGACTTGTAGAAATACATATTTTGAAACGATCAGAGAGATAGGTAGGCGCATCTCCTGTGATGACCTTAAAACACTGACACGCCGACTTATACTGAATTCTGCGCTCGAGTTTGAGCCAGTGTGATTTCTTCAAGAGATCCGAAGTATGATGCTGTTTTGAAAACCTGAAGATAAGGCGAGCAGCTTGGTTTTGAATACGTTGTAGTGGCTGGAGTAAGGCTGCGGGTACACCAAGTCTTGACAGAATGCAGGAAGACACCAACGTCTTCGTGGCCTGTTCTGTACCGAAAGGTCTGATAAAGATGATGCGACAGAGTTCAAGAAAGGATGCTTGGCAGATTTGGAGTATGTTGTGTTTCAGGGTGAGATCTGAGTCGAGACAGAAGCCAAGGTCACGAACAACTGGCATAAATGAGATGTCAGTGGGACCCAGGACTACTGACGGATGAAGATGTGAGTCTTTGGCTTGTGCTGAGCTTGTACAGTGTTTGTAAACCGGATAGCTTCTATTTTATCATCCTTTAATTTCAGCTTATTAGTAGACATCCACCGTTTAATATCAGAGACACATCCTTGAAGATTTTTGACGAGACTGACATGGTTATCTAGCGTGTCAGAATATCCAAGCTGAGTGTCATCGGCCAACATTTCATAATTAACAGAATGGCTGTTAATGGTCTCAGTCAGGGGTGTTGTGTACATTATGAAAAGGACTGGACCTAGCACAGACCCTTGAGGAACGCCAAAGTTTGATGACATTTTGAAAGACAGTTCCTCGTTAATAAGGACTAACTGCTGTCTGTTTGACAGATACGATATAAACCCACTTAGTGCAATGTCACATATGCCGAAGTTTGTGCTCAGACGTGAATGGAGTATTTCGTGATCAGTTGTGTCGAAAGCAGCAGACAGGTCAAGGGGAAGAAAAGATATTTTGTCATCATCAGGAGATGTCAAAATATCATTCAAGATTCGGATGACAGCAGTTTCTGTGCATGTCCAGCACGGTAGGCTGACTGGTGGAAACTGAGAAGACTATTCAGAAGATGTTGGGATAATTGATGGAGGACCAATTTCTCTAGAATTTTTGACATGAAAGGGAGACTGGAAATTGGTCGGAAGTTTGTCAAATCATTTGGATCGAGGAACGAAGAGGATTCACAATGGCACTTTTGAAAGTCATCAGGGACTGAACCATTCAAAAGAGAATTGTGGAAAATATTGGTGTTGACAGATAGTAGGGAGTCAACATTTTCATCAATAAGAGACGTCATGATAGGATCAAGTTCACGTGATTTTTTTTTTTTTTTGCAGTCTTCTGGAGAATCTTTCACAAATTGAATGGTAACCGGTTCAAACTTGGACAAAGTTGGGCCGGAGTAGGTGTATGTTACTCGTAAGGACTAGAACAGACAAATGCATTACGGATAGTGACTATTTTTGTCTCGGAAAAAAAATCAAAAAGGTATCAGGTGGTTTTGAGGCATCTACGTTGGTGGGAAATAGAGCAGTCTTCGTTTTGCCAGAATTTGGTTCATGTTGTGGAAGAGTGCCCTACACGTCTTGCTGACTGATTCCAGAAGAAAGAAGAAACTAGTCTTACCTTTTGTAACTAGGTCTGCAATGTTCCGTTTAAGAAAATTGTACATCTGCATATGAACTGTGAGATCAGTGGAGCGCAAACGCCTTTGTGCCAGGCGATGTTTCCGTTTCAACCCGGATAGTTGTGGGGCGACTGTGTTGTACCAAGCCGTGGCTCTGTCTTCCCTGACTGTAAGATGATGGAGGGGGGCGTGTCTGTCGAGCAGGTTGCTCAGGGAAAAGTTCAGATAAGATAGACACATATCAGATGCAGTTATGCAGTCTAATTCAGATCTAGATTTTCAGTTATCAATCTTATGGATGATGCGAATAACGGTCTTAAACAGGTTGCAATTTTTTGGACATACAAGATGAGTAGCACATGGATGCGTAATTTGTCCAAAGCTGTTAAAAAAAATTCTGGGTTAACCTGAAAATGCTAGGACTTACAGATACAAATGCCACAATACCACAACAACATACGACTGCATTTGATAAACGTCAGTTTGTTGCTGTTCAGTGGACGTTTCATGGCAAGCAGACACACCCTTTGAATGTGATCATCCCCACGTCGCTGTCTTTGGATCTCTAGCTCTGTGTCAAAATCAGTTGAACTGATTGCTGAACATATGAAAAAATGTGGAAATTCTCCATAAGTAGCTACCTGTGCTTTTGTTTGTATTTCTGTTATGGACATAACCTATCGTCTTTTGTCTCACCTGTCGTGGCTTTTTCACAGACGACAACTTCTCTCGGTCCTGGTGAATCATCTATGGTGACGAGCACACTGACCGGCCTCTCTATCAAGAAACTCCTCATTCACCTCCTGGCATACACAAGACAATACAGCATCTAAGTATTTCTACGAATATCTCATTTTGCCTTTTATTTCTAATTCTTGTTCTAAATAGACATTTTCATTATTTGTTCTCTATACTTATCATTATCATCATCATCATCATATCATCATCATAATCATCATCACACTGATGCTTCAGAAATCTGACAAAAGTAATGTTCACAATCGCTAAAGAAAAACCTAAAGTATCCTTCTTTCTGTACTTACATCATCATCATCATCATCATCACAGTGATGATCGATATACTTCAGAATTCTGACAAAAATATGTTCACAATCGCTAAAAAAAAAACATACTAAAGAATAATATCTCTCAAATAACAGGCATCTATCATTTCCAAAGGGCATAAGGAACATTTTTTCTTGCTTTCAAGTACCTATGAAGCTGACCGAGTGCGTATTAAAAGTACGTCTAACAGAATCATACTGTCTTTGAATGCTTATGCCTTCTTAATTCTGGTCCATATTTTACATTCATTTTATAAGCTCAACGGAAAGCTGGTTCAAACATACGCATTTACTCAACTCTGTTCGTCATAAAAGAAAGACGATCCAGATTTCATACTCTTGCAAAGCTTCGGGTTTTTTTTCAGTCATCATGGGTCACATGTCCCTTTGCCACCTTACAGTGAGGGGACAAAACGCAAAAACAAGAGACAAACTTTAAGTAAATATCTTGGAGGTTTCATGCAGTTTTAACCAGTCATAAGCAGTAAGCAGTATGAATTTGCTTTCAATTGACGTTTTGCTTTGTGAAAAAAAAAATATAAAAAATCCTTATATGGCAGGCAATGAGACAGAGACAGTGAGAGAGAGAGAGAGAGAGAGAGAGAGAGAGAGAGAGAGAGAGAGAGAGAGAGAGAGAGAGAGAGGAGGAGGGCAGGCAGGCAGGCAGACAGACAGAAAGACAGGCAGAAAAAGATAGAGCAAGCAGGAATATTTGTGTGTGTGGAGTGCGCGAACGAGTGTGTGCATGCGTTTGTGCGTGTGTGTGTGTGTGCGTGCGCATGTAAGTGTGTGTGTGTGTGTGTCTGTGTGTATTTGTCCCTGTGTACGTGTCTGGTGTGTGTGTGTGTGTGTGTGTGTGTGTGTGTGTGTGTGTGTGTGTGTGTGTGTGTGTGTGTATCTGTTTGCGTGCATGCATGTGCGTGTGTACATGACTTGTGTGTGTGTGTCTGTGTATGTACATGTGTGTGAGCGTGTGTGTGTGTGTGTGTGTGTGTGTGTGTGTGTGTGTGTGTGTGTGTGTGTGTGTTCTTCAATTTAATGTCCTTCCACTGAAAGTTATTGTTTGTGTGTGCGTGCGCATGTAAGTGTGTGTGTGTGTGTCTGTGTGCATTTGTCCCTGTGTACGTGGAGTGTGTGGGTGAATGAGAATAAGTGGATGTGTCTGTAACAAGGTTTACAAAAAAAAGTTATTAAAAATGTATCCCTTTTGCCCTACGAATTGTCATGTACCCCACCTGGATCCTAATTATAAAAACCAATAGATAAACTAGTAACAATGGACAATTGAATTACCAAATCAATAAATTAACAATTTTACAAATAAATACTCAGTGAACTATGCAATAAACCTTTACATACAGATTGAAGAAGAGAATAATTGTTAAGTATGCTAGATTAAGACAAAGGAGTCGATCCATCAGTGAAACCATCAATACCCAATTTTCTTAAAAATGTCTTTTGTTTTTTTGACAACGTGTCAGTATATGATTGACACTTAAGGATTCACCGCACATACATCTGACATTGTTACAAATATTTTGTTTTGATTGAATTTAAACGAAGTCTATGAATAAGGCTCTCAATCTCTCTAGATGAGCAAATAAAACGCTTGGATGGTCTGTTTTTGTTGTCTCTGTCATGTTGATTAAAACAATTACGACTATACTGTATGTCTGTATTTAACAATAAGATTTTAGCGTTTTCGTGAGATTTTCTATTAATGATTGAATAGCATTCTGTTAAATCTAATGGAACATTAACGGACACAGCATCATTACTATTTTGGGCTGCTTGTTTTGCAGCTCGATCTACTCTTTCGTTTCCATTTATGCCGCAATGAGAAGGCCCCAAAAAAAAAAGTCACAGTAATTCCTTTGATTGAAAAAAGGTGTATTAAATGATTTATTTCAATTATCATATCTTGGCGTAGGCGTGAATTGGGCGACTTTATCGAAAGAAGAGCTGCTTTCGAATCCGCACATATTAAAAGTTGACTGTTGTTAATGGGAAAAAGTTAGTATGAAATCCAAGGAATTCAATAGCAAAAATAGTTCTGCACTGTATATAGATAAGTTTTACCAAGAATATAACTTTTGAATGTGTAAACTAGGGATTACGAAGGCTGCTCCTGAATTTGAATTATCAAGCACTGAACCATCCCGTATATATTTTTAAATGATTATTGTAATTATTTTCTAAATGAGAGCATACGTGAGTTTTTAAAAGATAGGTGAGTCATTTTTTGATAAATCTGTGTATTCTGTATCAAAGATTGCTGTTGATTGTTCCCATTTTGGCAGTGGAGAAAACGTTGGATTTTTTTAGCAATGTTATTTTGATCTATATTAGTTTTTACTCAGAAGATCGCACGAATAAGCACAGATAGATTTTGTTCAGAGTATGTTTTGAGCACGCTTTCCAAAGTCCTTTTCCGAATCTAAGCATACCTCTTGAGAACAAAAATTTTTTTTTGTGAGAAACTTTTCAAAAAACAAACTTTGAAGCAGAAGCTTTTCGAAAGTCTGTGAGTGGTAAAACACCTACCTCATTGTATGTCCCTAAATTTGATGTATGTGTGGGGACTCCAGGGCAATTTTATAAGCTTTGCAATCAACACTTTGAAGTTTATTTAAAAGATGTTGAGGTGCATTAAAGAAAACTTCTTGAGCATAGCAAAGTCTTGAACGAACTAAAGCATTTGCTAAGATGGTTAATGTTTTAGAATCTTGAGCCCAGGATTGTTTATTTATAATTTTTAAGGAAGTTTAAGCTTTTCCTTGCTTTGTTTTAAATGTAATCAATGTGAGCATTCCACGTAAGTTTGCTGCTTACTATGACTCCTAGAAATTTAACGTTTTTACATAGTTTAAAATTATACCATCCAATGTAAATTTTGGTAGCTTTTCTGATCATAACCAGAGTTGAAGAGCATCATGGAGTTTTTCTGTTGAAAGGGAAAGCCCATTTTCATGTAAGAATTTGTTTATTTTATTGAGCTCATGCTGGTATTTGATTTTGATGTAATTCAGAGATCGTAGAGAAGTATGGCGTTTCATAGTTACTTTCACCCATAAACATATGTCGTCAGCAAACTGAGCTAATTCTGTATCTTTTGAGAGACCTTTTGGTAGATCATAAATCAGAATGTTGAATAACATTGGTGAAATTACAGAACCTTGGGGTAGACCCATCTGTAAAGGCCTAGGGATTGAATAAGTATTTCCTATTCGTGTTTGAATAGACGGCAATGAAGGAACTCTTGAATATAATTAAACATATTACCATTAATACCAATATTCTTAATTTTATACAGCAAACGCTTGTGCCATACATGTTCGTAGGCCTTACGAATGTCAAAAAAATGTGGCTAATATGTTCTTGCGACGTGCAAATTGATGTTTTACCTGGGTAGAAAGTTTAACCAAGTGTTCAATTGTGGATCTACCTGTTTGAAATCCAGCTTGATTGATAGGAATTATGTTTATTGCAATGGTGAACTGATGGTGAAAGTGTGTGTGTGTGTGTGTGTGTGTGTGTGTGTGTGTGTGTGTGTGTGTGTGTGTGTGTGTGTGTGTGTGTGTGTACGTGTGTGCATGTGTGTGTATTGTGTTTATATTTGTTCGTGTGTTTTAACATAGGATGTTTAACTAATATTTACACATTTAGCATGTTGAGATTTGAATGGATAATGTCATGACTATCACCTCTGGAAAATAGCAACATGTCCCATAGCAGGTACACTTTTCTTTGTACCTATTAATGATGGCTATAAAATGACGATGATGTTGATGATGATTACGATAATCATGATAGTAATAATGACGATGATGATGATTATGATGATATGCGCGCCATCTAAACTGCAAGCAGAATTACCAACAGTCAGAAGTCCACCTACTTTCAGTCCCATTAAACATGCACAAACCTTCCCTCAAACACATCTCAGCCATCTCCCCTATGATTGAATTTTTCACCATGTGCGCAGTTCCCAAGCTGCAGAGTCATGTAAACGGATCGCGTGCAGGCGACAATTTAACGTACTCTTCTTATCTGTTTCATATTTCGTGTGCTCTGAAGTGGCATTTTCAGTATGCTGCTCATTTTGACACACCCTACACATCCATTCAGAGATTTGTCTTGTCAAAGCCTCAGTATCAGCAGTCCATAAAGCACATTTCATATCATCATGAGACATGCACTTAGAGAGGAGAGGTATGAAAAGCCTCAGAGTTGTGAGACTTATTTTCATGATGTAGATGAGGTAGAAGAGAATGCATTCCGGCTAGATATTACGTAGCAAGGTCTACCTCTTTTCCATCTTTCGTCTATATTACTTCATACTGGGAAATCGAGAGAGAAGTGTCAAAGTAGCTTACTTCCACCGACTCCAAAACACCTGACGCCAAAACGTCGCCAGAGTTGTCAATGGCAGCAATGGTGGACACTATTGGCGTAATCTCAAATAGTTGACCTCTTTGTCTCTTGATAAATCTTTCCAACAAGTTTGTTTTCTGGACCATTGGCAACTGCAATCATACAAAATATCAGTCATGCAAAAACAACGGATGGAACTGGTCATAGCTTCTGCAATCAAACAGTTTGTTTCAAATCGAAGTATATCAGAGTAATGTGCATAATAGTCATTACGAGAGTTCTTAAGCCTAAAGCATGTCCGTTTGTAGTATGTTTATCAATTCAACTTTAAATGCATACATGTGCATAAGCATACTGACCAGAATAGAATCTTGCAATTTTCTACACCATTTCTTTCTTCGTCGTCTCGACGGACAAACAACACAAAAAAAAACATATCATTTCTGTAAATCAACTCTTCAAGTCATACCTATTTCTTCCGGAGTCTTCGGCGAAGTCAATGGCTCTGCACAAACAAAATGTTCAGTGAAGATTTTTTTTAATTTGTGAATGCGCTTTTGCGCGCTAGCGCGCGCGCACGCACACACACGCACACACGTACACACACACACACACACACACACACACACACACACACACACACACACACACACTCTCTCTCTCTCTCTCTCTCTCTCTCTCTCTCTCTTTGATTAAGTAGTTCCGTGTGTTACCTGACCTCTGCACGTAAGGTGCGTGCACATAGTGCTAAGCCACGTGCTTATTTTTCTATCTGTGCTTGAGAACGAGTGTATATCATCAAGGGTTGGTAGTATAGTTGTGTACACTACACATCTGTTTGATGAGGATTTTTCTCTAGGACACACCAAATCTGCACACTAGAAACTTTCATTACTTCTTTCCTTCCATTGTGCACACGTGCGCACGCATGTGTGAGTGTGAGTGTGTGGGTGTGCGTGCGTGCGTGCGTGCGTGCGTGCGCACGCGCGCGCGCGCATGTGTGTGTGCGTGTGCGTGTGCGTGCTTGCGTGCGTACGTACGTTTCTATGTCTGTCTATTTGTGGGTATGTGTGGTATGAGTTGACGTGGTATGTTATATATGTGCTTGTGTATACAAGATGCAAATGAAAGTGCAAATATGCGCCTCTCTGTCATTCTCTTTTCTCTCTGTTATCCACCATCCCTACTCTCACCCCCACGCCTACTACTCTGCCCGCTTTTATCCACATTCCACACACCGCACACAGATGCACATCAGGTTCATGACCATAGCTATACTTTCACCTTCTCCTGGTTTACTTGTCGTTGGTTGTGTCGGAGAACTTGTTCCACCTAAACAATTTAAAGACAGGCAGACGTTCAAACCGAGAGATTGGTCAGACAGAAAGACAAACAGATATCTGACAGACAGGAACGATAGACGATCAAACTGACAGGAATGATAGACGTTCAAACTGACAGAGGGACAGGGAGACGTTCAAACAGAAAGATGGGCCTTGAGAAGTTGAAACAGACAAATGGACAGAGAAACACGTAAACAGGCAAATGACCAGCGAACTCTTGAAAACGAAAACAAGGAAAAATCACATTCTGATAAAATAGCAAAGAAAACCTCCAGACAGACAGACAAAAAACAGTCAGATATTCACACAGAGACAAAAACAGAGAGACGACCAAACAGAAGGACAAAGACATGATCAGCACAAATCACAAAGAGACCTTCTGTCACAGAGAGACATAGAGAGAAGTTCAGACAAACAAAAGCACAATAAGAAGTTCACACAAAAGAACAAAGAAACTTTCAGACACAGGGACAGAAAGACATTCACACAGATGACAGAAACGACCAGACAACGTAGACAGATATTCACACTGATAGACAGATATATAACATGAGACAGACAGACAGAAACACGTTCAACAAGAGAGGAACAGATGCTCTGACAGTCAAAAGAACAGACTTTCAGATAGAAAGCTAGAGAGGCACTTAGACAGACAGAAGGGCAGACATATGTTCATACAGACAAAGAGACACAAGTTCTACTAGACAGACAGCTGGACAGGGAGAGGTTCAGACAGGAAGACACACATGAATACAGAGACAAGTAGACAAAGAGACAGACAGAAATTACGACAGAGAAAAAAAACCGGGGAGACATTCAGACCGACAGACATAGAGACGTTCACACTTACAGACAGAGAGATACTTACATACACAGACAGGCGAACAGATGTTCACACCCAAACGGCCAATTTCACGGAAACACAGAGAAATATATACATCGGAGCATACATATATAATACAGAAACTAATTTCAGACTTAGTATCACAAACACACAAGAAATCAAAACAATTTACATGGAATATAAATGTTTACGCAACATGCACTGTAAGTTAAACAGTACACTTAAATCTGGATACTATCTTTCTCATTTGTTAAACTCCCAGTGACCGTTAAGATACTTTACATTCTAGACAACCTCTTTAAATGCCCCCTTTCTCTGGAACATAAAACACTGATATCATAGTCTATGATGGTTCTCATACGCCGCTAATGAAGAGTTTAATATTCATGTTCCTACGCACTCTTTTTATTGTTTTCTTTTTTCACCACCTCACCACCTATTTACCCCCCCCCCCCCCCCCCTTTCTTCTTCATTTGTTTTAATCGTTACAACGTCACTGTTGTAGTGACGATGGCATTGATGAAGGAATTGGTAGTTTACCCTAGCTTTCCTTCACGACTAATTTGTTCAACATATTATTGTTTAGTGAATCAGTAGGAGGTTGCACCTGTAAGGGAGATCCAAGTAAATGCTGTTCTGCACAATTCTCAACTGCTGTCAGCACTCACGCAGGTGACACTGCTCTTGTTATTAAACTGTAAAGCCGATCTTCCCCCTATATTCATCATTCTTTACATCCTAACTTATCTTTTAAGTAACTTATTTTTTACGGTGCTTTCCCTGTATTTTCTTTTTCTACCCTTCACACACTGCTTGAGGTTGCCTCTGGATCCTGCTGGAGGTGAGAAGACATCAGAATTACAGATGGTATATTTCCATCTAAAGATACCAAGGGACGACCAACTCTATCTGCCGTGTTGCATCAGTCAGCCCAAATCCTTGTAGTCATCATCATGGATGTTCGTCGTGGTCGATGAAGACGTAAGTGACTCCGCGTGTGTGATTGCAAGCCAAAGCTGGACACACAAATACATCCGCACTTTTGGCATGAGACAGCTGTCATTGGGTCTGGTCTCCTCTCTTTGTGGGCTTTGTGCTTCTGGTCCAATTCCTGCAAACGCTTCTCTTCAAAGCTATTTACTCCTTTGTGGACAGCAAGTCGCCAGGCACTGCGGTCCGTGGCAAGTGTTTCCCAGCCCTGAAGCGGGATGCCACAGACCACCAGTGATACTTTCAGGCAGTCCTTAAAGCGTTTGAGCGGCCACCCAGTGTTCCTTGTTCCAGCTGCCAGCTCAGGGAAGAAGACCATTTTTGGAAGTAGCGTGTCGTCCATTCGTACCACATGCCCAACCCAGCTCAGCTGCGCTTTCATGATCAGCGCCTCAGTACCAGACTTTTTTTTGCTCTGCGATGCACTTCTGTGTTGGAAATCCTGTCCTCCCAATGGAAAGTGGGCAGGTCTTTAGACCTGTATGGGTAGACTGGCGACCCCCACCCTCCATGAGTCTACCAACAATGGGTAAATGGGTCTTGCTGCCTTGCAGGCTGCCTTGAGAAAGGCAAAGGCTACGGGAGTAAACCCCTAACGAAAAATCTGGAGTGGAGCCCCCAAGACGGCTTGGTGGTGAACTCCATCATCACTCCCGCAACTCCTGCAGTCCAGTCGTGGACAAGATGTTATGCCCTGTGGTGCTTGGGCAACCCACGACCTCCACATACTTCTTTGCCCAGGTTTCATTGACTCCACCTCTCCTTTCTGCTTTCCCAAGTCCTGGGGCGACAGGCGAGTGGCGACGGTGGCAGGTGGGTGATGGCACTGGGCGCTGCTCGTCACAGACCTGCACTCAGGTGGTCAGGGCAGGATGGTCGTCACTCTACCCACCGGGGCAAGAGTAGGTTTCGGCAACCACCTTGGCGACGGAGCAGCCCTATTCAGGGATAGCACCCCCCCCCCCCCCCCCCCCCGTCCTGTCCCCTCATGGGAAGGGGCCTAGAAATGGTGGCCTAAAGAAAGCTTGCCTCATCCCATCCTGTCAGCATACCGCAGGCTGACCGGAAATCTGACATAACGTCAAGTTACAAAAACCAAGCACAGGCCATTCCAATCAGCCTTTCCATTTAATTATTCAAAACTACATCTGGAACAAAAAAGACTGATTTGAACCGTCCCAAAGGCTAAGTGTGGACAGGAACTCCGTCCTTGTACTCAAATCACAATATATGTTGATCACTGGGAATTATCGTTATTTGGGGAGGAGGGGGTGGGAGTGGAGGAGGCAATAAAGAAAACAGTATGTGAAAGAAAGAAAAATAGCAAAAAAGTGAATTTTTTTCCCAGTACATATTTTCAAAAGAAATAACACTACATACTACAAGACCAGCTCCCCTCAATCATCTAACTCCCTCGTCTTAGATCCCTGCTTCCCTTATCCATACACGTTCTTTACCTAACTCTACTCGATTTCTTTTCATTTGCCACTGACAAGGAAGTTAAGTCAATACATTCGTAATACTTAAAAATATTCTCGTCTTCTTACCAGTTGGTGAAACCAGCATCACGATGTACTTTTCACCTGCTTCCATGGCGTAATTACCGTTCTCCTGAATGTTGAAGAATGAAACTCTAATGATTCATGTCATTGCTACCTCATTTGTGCGCCTGTGTGCACGCTAATTCACACGAGCGCGAGCGCGCGCACGCGCGCACACACACACACACACACACACACATACACACACACACACGTAATTCACGTCATTGCTACGTCGCTTGTTGGCATATAATTATGCGCGCTAACTCACACACGCACAACGCCCCCAAACCCACACCCACCCACACATGCATTATGCACACGCATATGAATACATACAAAATGTACGTTTCAATCCACTGAATTCTAAGTCATATACGGCCTGTAAGTGATGGTGCCAATCATTGTAAAAAAAATCTTTGAAACTTTTTAGCAAAATTTAAACAAAGATTTTAAATTGTAATGGAAGTATTTCTATCATTAATAAAAGTTATAAATGTAAATGACAGTATCACTAATTACCGGTAATAATCGTTCAAAAAAATACAGCCATTAGTCTCATAATTTCTTTTAGTACACATCTTTTTATGTTCCTCTTCGTTTCAGTAAATCCGTAGGAAGTCACTGGGACACCACAATCAGAAACAGTTTACCAGCTTCCTTCCCTGTCCATTCTGCAATGTTGTCAGTCCATGTGTTTTTTATCTTGCCCTCCGTCTTCCTCTCGGAACAGTTCCCTGGGACGATTTTTTAGCATGATCACTGGATCTTGTCGTATGACCAAATTAAAGTAGTGTTCTTTCTTCACTGATGTCCGTGGATCTTCTGATGATCCGGTCTACTGCTTGATGGACTGACGCACGTTTTGTTTAGTAATTTGATCAGTATATATCTATCGTTTATTACTTTGTGATTTCAGCTTGGATTCTTCCTTCCAGATCTGTGAGGATTCATGTCTGGCGTACGCACAGGCAGACAAAATATACCAAAGCACGTGTCTGGGTACAGCTGCCATCTTAATCCTAAACGGTACTAATTTATTTCGCTTTTGTTTGGTCAAGTCTTTTGCAATCTTAAAATCTCTTTTGTGTGCTTGTCTACACTTTTCTTGATAACCTAATCTTGTCTTTCAATGCAGCTTTCTTTTGAATTCTTTATTTCAGCGCAGATCCCCTTGTGTATAGCCTTGTTATTTCTCTCCTCAGTCTTCTTGAGCAAAGCTTCTTCGAGTGTCGCACATCTCCATGATATACATTGTGATCCATGGCTAAAGTTTCCATCAGCTTATTCCTGTGATCTCTGTTGCCATTTCAGGCATCAATTGACTACAATTGTTTGAGGGCTCAACGTCCTGTGGTTTCACGACAATGCAGGCGGCAGAAATTCTTCCTGACATCTTTGACATCTATAATCAGGCTTGGCATTCCCGCCACCTTGAATAATAAAATTATTTTCTTTGTCAACCTTATTGATGACCGTTTGCAGCGATGAGTCGAATTCTTCAGTCTGGTGATTATCATAGTCTGTGGGATCATATATGTGCACAACCGCCAAGTTGAATGGTTTTGCTTTCACGGTAGCATCTCAGTACAGCGTGTCCGATGTTCTTATTCACTAAAAACTCCACGACTGAACAGAATATTTGCCCCTTTTATCCATGCTTCTCTATTGTTTTTCCACCTACATTCGCAGCGGCTGATGATGCGCCAGGAGTATCTTCTTATGTGTCAGTTTTGTGAGTTCTCCAGTCTGCCCGAGTGTTCTTCTGTTCCAGGTGGCGAAGGTGATGACTTTCCTTCCATAGACACTCAGTGGTTATTTACCAGTAGCACACTTTTCACGTCAGCGTTTGTCGAGTCAGATAGACGGTGCAGTCCTTAACCCGCGCTGCAATTGACTGGTAAAATCTCTTGTTTTGTTCATCTCTCCATTTGGCGTGTCTTTGGCAAGTCGAACCTGGCGAAGCGCATTCCTCTTCAGGTCTGATATTCTTGTCAGTTTACTTCCCACTTGCAGCAGATAGTCAAAGGTTACATGCCAACCAGCGGGAACTTTTAAGCCGACCTAATAAGCGGGCTGCTTGTTTCTCCCCACATTACTTAACACAAACAACATAGCATTCACTGGCATTAGTGGAACAGCATGTTTTACGTGTTTCTGGTTTTTCCTTCACTGGCGATTGTTCTTAGCTTTTCAAGATCATTTTGATTTATCTCAGTACTCAAAATGATCTAATCTGCTAAAGATGAAGAACGTACGTTGTTAACATTGGGTGAAACGCTGCTGGTCAATGGAGTTGTAAATGTTGAGATCTTTTTAGACTGTTCAAAACATTATGTTATGCACACATTGTGTTGTTATCTAAAGAGACAACATTTTCAAAATATTTTTTTAGGGAATTTCGTTCAATGCACACCTGTTTTGTTTTTACATGTATTTTACATCTTTAGTTGTGTGAAAGGATCATCAAATAGGTTGATAGCAGCTCCTCTCCCCATTCAAAATGTATTTCATATGCACTGGAGTCGTGCAGTTTTGTAATACACTTGGTTAAAGAGCTTCTTTTGTGTTTATGTTATTAAACTCATTCAAGATGGAATGCATTAGGTCTGAAAGAAAACAATCTTCACTAGAACTGTAAAAAAAAAAAAAGCTTACTTATTTGGGACCCACATTTGGCCGTGTGATCCAGCAGGTAAGTCAATTATGATAACACATATAACAGCCATGCATTCTTGTCTTCTATGGCATCCGCCAAGTTGCATGCACACATGAAAGAACATCCATGGGATACCTCGTATCAATCAAACTTATTTATCCATGGTTAGTTTAACTTCAAGTCAACAACAATAATATTTCTAAAGATAAAACTGATACACCCAGAACAGCAGCATCAAATACAAGTACAACGTATCAGCTCAGTCTATGTTTTATTACATTTTAATATAGGGAATCAAGTTCTTGTGGTTTTCAGTTCCTCACAGTTAGAATGTGAACCAAACTAATTTGTCATGACCATTTTTACAAGTAAGGAAACATAGTCTTTGGGTCCAAAAATGTTGAGAATCAAATTATAACTAGACACTGAGCGGCGGCAAGAGACAGACAGACAGACAAAGAAGACAGACCAACAGCGATACTGACTTATAGACAAACCAAATGACAGGAGTACGTACTGTCATATATACCGACAGACAAGCAAATAGAGTGACAAGAAGACGGTTTGACAGACAGACATCTTTTTTGTACAGGTAGAGGCAACCCGATCCACATATATCTGACCTCAGGTTGGACGTTTATGAAGACCTCGGTAGGCACATTCTTCACACCTGGAAACCGTTTCCACAAATGGTCCCTCTGGGAAGACGTTCATCTGAATGAATGTACCCTCTTTTTCACCTCTGGTCTTACTGCTTCCTTGTGGTACTTTGGCTTCCATTTCAATGGGACATGTTTCACTGGGCCCTGTTCATAAATGAGTTTTTTGAAGAACTCCTGTGAAATTACACAAACTATAGTGCTCATTAATTATGCTCCAAACATGTAAAAAGATGCATTCTGCATTTTCTACAATGAGTACACAATTGAAATAGGAAAATTCCAACTAATTACTCGATTCTAAACACAGAGGTTGGGATTCTTTTTAACATTTAGATGAAGGAAATACGCACAGCTTGGGTCAGGAGGGTTTACACTTGAACACGTTTTTTAAAAGACGGGATGACTGTGCAAGTCTTGAGTACAAACATCTTAATTATGTGTTTGTGGCTATCTATAGTTGTTTTTCCTTCAACTGTAGACCAGTTTCTTCAATCCCAATTCCTTCAGCTGTTTTTTTTTTTTATACCTTATTGATTTCGATCACATGTTTATGTTTCACGTCACTTTTCCATACTGAAATCATTCCTTTTTATCTACAAAATGAACAACTTTCTTCTGGTGCACACTCAGTCTAGGCAGTAATGACAAATATTCTTTTAATCGAAATTTACAATAATACTCAATACTCTATAGTAATCCTGAAAATAATGAAGACCATTATCATCAATATCATCACCATGATCACTGGACTTTCTCAAACGTTTTTCCCAAACCCTCAAAGCGCTTTACAATATCTAATCAAATATATGATCATAAATCTGATCATAGAAAAAATGCACATTAGCGTACACTTCCTCTCCACCTCACCAACACCCCCTCAATTTTTCTGATCCATTTGTCATCACTGTCCTCCCCCATACATTTGAACAGAAACAGTGACACGCTCATACCTGTCTATGGCACCACCACCCCTGCCAGATACCCTCATACATCCGTGCGCATATACTTAAATACTCATATGAGATATAAAAGCAGGCTTTAAAAAACGATAGGGAGGAGAATACAAAAGACACGGATAGGAAAACGAGTGCATTACTTTAGAAAGACTACAAATGAAAAATACATTTCAATATCCGTTTAAAATGACGGAGGTGAACACAGACAGACACTCAAAGGCAAAATGTTTTATGTCCATACTCAATAATGGGTAAATGCCCTTACTCGGTGTCTTTTCTTTCCGACTTCTGATTGATCAAAATCCCGTCATCAGCAGAACTGTGAGCCTTTGATGGAACATACATGTTCACAGCGTTCTGCTGTCTAATCATCACCAAACCACAGGTACAGTCAGTGCAGACCCAAATGCATAAACACCACATATGACAATGAAAAGGCAGCAAAGATCATCCACTGCTGGCATCTAGAAGATCGGCTCCTGACTGTTGTTGACTTTAGCCATGGTCACCGAGAGGTTTTGTAGTGGTTCCAGACAACAGTGGCTCCACGAAGGTAAACTAGTAACTTTGTGGCGGTTTCAGATTACAACCGACCCCAACAGGATAACAGAGAAGCAATGTTCTGTGCCAATACTATACCTGATTCTACCAGGGTAGCCAAGAAGCTACTCATGGTTGCTGACTGCTGATGATCCTACCAGGGTAGCAAAGAAGCTATGTGCTGGCTCCAGACAGCAGCTGCCTCCACATGGCAACCACGGTGCTTCATGCCGGTTTCGTAACTCTGCTAACTCCGTCAGGATAACCAAGAGATTTTATGGTCGTTCCAGACTGGTGCCGACTTCACCAGGATGACCAAGAAACAAATTCCAGACTGAAATTGACTTCTCAAGGATAACATGGAGTCATGTGCTGTTTTCAGCCTCAACAATTGTAACCAGGTTGATTTCTGGTAGTTTCCCGACAACAGCTGATGCCACCAGGGTAACCAAGGTGCTGTATGCTGGTTACAGTCTGTAACTAACTCCACTGGGGTAGTCGTAAGACCATGTGATGATTCCAGACTGCAGCTGTATTCACCAGGGTATCTGACGGGTTATGTGGTGGTTTCAGACTGCTGATGACTGCACAGAGAGAACCAAGGTTGTGTAGTCGTTCCAGGCTGTAACTATATCTATCACAGTGTGCTACAGTCACTCTACGTCTGTACAAGATCACGATGCCTTGCAGAAGTCGGTCTTTGGTGCAGAATGTCCAACCACAATTCTGTCTGTACTGACCATCACAAATGACATTTGATGATCAATAACGAGTCGCACACACTTATCAAAAAGTTCACATTCTGCCTGTACTTGAAATAGTGCAGAGGCGACAAATTTCAACGTTTGTTCGGTCTTAATCAATATTAATATGACAACCTATCTTCAAAGACCAATGCTCTTGCTTTGTCTTTGAGAATAAGATCACTACCCGACCGTGATTTTGTACAAGTTATTGGTCGCGCCTCATTATCAACCGTAGCCTGTGACCATTGAAAAACTTGCAGTGAAACGTTTGAAAATCAATATGTCCAAATCTGATGATCCGACATATCCGTTTGTGTGTGTGTGTGTGTGTGTGTGTGTGTGTGTGTGTGTGTGTGTGTGTGTGTGTGTGTGTGTGTGTGAGTGAGTGAGTGAGTGTGTGTGTGTGTGTGTGTGTGTGTGTGTGTGTTGTGTGTGTGTGTGTGTTTGTGTGCACGCGTGTGTGTGTGTGTAAGTGTGAAAGAGAGAAAGAGAAAGCGAGATCTTCAGATTCAGATACCTTACTCATATAATAGGCCAAGGCCCGTAATGAAGCGGTGAGTAAACACGCAATATAACAGTTATATCAACTGAATTAAATTTCGGAATGAAACAACAATAATTCGAAGGTACAAAGAAAAATTTCAAACAACTTTCAGCTGAAGTAGATGAACAGAGTAGGTTCAGTTTACACAAAAGAGAGAGAGAGAGAGAGAGAGAGAGAGAGAGAGAGAGAGAGAGAGAGAGAGAGAGAGAGAGAGGGGGGGGGGGGACAAAGAGGGAGCGGGGTTGGGGGGAGGAGACAGATGGGTTTGGAGGCAATTGTGTGGACGCGCATAAGCAATCACTATTTCCTGTAGGCCTGTATCATGCGAGTATCCATGTTCAAGATAGGGCGGGACTAGACTGTGCATCAGCAAAACAATGATGGAAAGAACCGGTTGACAGTGGCAGGAAAGAGAAGCAGAGAGTGAAACCTACCTGATGGTGAGGTTGTCTCTATTGTACTGGGTGAAACAGATGGTGTACTAGCTGTAACAATAATAAGTATTATAAAAGTAAAATATCATCATTATCATTGTCACCTTCATTTTCTTACTCCTCATGATTATCTAAAATAACAACTCAGGCTCGCTGTTTTCTAATGACAACGTTTGTATCTATCTGTCAAAATAAAGGCCATGACCAATACTACAAATAAAGGTACTGATGTAACTCTAAAACGGACATAAAAGTAGCAGCTTAGTAGTAATCTAAGTATACATCCTCTATGCAGTCCTCGAAAGCATCCTCTCTAAAGGCAATATAAATACGAACTATGAGGAGTTTGCAGGGAGGCATCAGTACAAGTCACACTCAGTATGTCAGAAAACACACACACACACACACACACACACACACACACACACACACACACACACACACACACACACACACACTTAAGCACAAAACGCCTTTCTGATTACCTTTACATTACCATGATTCATCGCTGCAGAGTAGTAATTGTTTAGGAGGACTGACCTAAAGTCACTGTCAAGAAGAAAAGGTCAAAAATTTGTTGCGTATCTGTAGTAGAAGCGCTACCTATGAATCATGCATCACATTGTGTGTTGATCTCTCGCATTAAGAAGTCTGTGAGGACCCGTCTGAATCTCCAATACGCTACATTTAGCTTGTGAACTGAAGGTGTTCATGGACACTTATTTCGACTCCCACACTCTATCAGTTTTTTTCCTTGAACCATCATGTTCAGTTCAGATTAAATCATGTCGTTTATAGTCCAGCCCGGTCGCACTGCATGGGGCATTGTCAGGGATGTCGTATCGTCAAAATCGACCCAATTAATGTTTTCATATATATAGAGCAGTTGAATTTAACCAAAAAATTTCAGGGGGCATTTCTTTCCCCCCCAAAAAATTCATGGTCACATTACAAATCTTGATCTAATCTAGAAACTCCAAAATCCCATCTATTTGAAGATCTCTTAACAGGGTCTTCAGGAATCTGCTGAAAAATGTTTCAAGTCGAGTATTCAGTTCCAATACTCTATATGCTCCTGTTTTAAAGTGAGCGCTTCATTGCCATGGAGGCTGCCTCAATTGTTAAATATACATGTGTGTGCAAACAAGACTGGCCTGAATGTCATGGGCACAACAGCGTTTTCTTCTTTACTGTTGCAAGTGACAGGCAATGGGAATTCTTTTGGGTTTGAATAGATCTGTGACAAAAATTAAGTTTGTTATTTGATTCGTATGTTCTAGTCGCCCTGCCCGAGGTCTTTGACATAACAATGAACTTTTGGTTTTAGACCTATTTTGGGGATACAATATTTGGACAATTTAAAAAGAAATGGAACTCGTATCTAGATGACTAGCTGTATCACTGCCTTGAAAGTCAACATGCTGTAGCCACAAGATTCTAGACAGCTGCATAAGTTGAAAGGAAAATTCGGGTTTTTGGGTGTGTCATTTCACAGCCAGATATGCCTACAGCGCAAAAAAGGGTGAGTTAGTCCTTTCACTGGTAGATTATAATGAGTGTCAGGACCACGGCTTTGAGACAAGCAATACATATAAGGCGGTCAGAGAGAATATATTTTGAGAACTCTTGAGCATTATCTGTCGAGCAATAAACACAACAAGCAACTCAAGAACAGAACCATCTCACTTCAGCCCTTGTTGCCCTGACTGCCAGAGTGGAGAAAGTGGTGATACAATGGTACCAGCACACTGTGGCATCAGAGGCAATGAAAAAGCGGACATTCTGGCAAAAGACGGTGCACAGAAGGAGCAGGCCAACAACCTGGTGTCATACGTTGAAATCAGGACAACCATCAAGGCACAGAAAGAAATAAAATGGCGCCTCCTGCACTCCAAATACAACCCACAAGACAGATACCATTTGCTGGGACGACGGGAACAGGTCAAGATCTTCTGCCAGAGGACTGGACAAAATCGCCTGCTCCACCACATGCACACACAAAAATTGGCATTGGACAGAGTGGAGAGTGCCCTTGTGGTGAGGGACCAATGACAATCAACCACATCCTTCAAGTCTGTACGAGGTATGCGGCATCCAGGAGAAAGTACTGGCCAACACCGACAGCAGTGGAAGCCAAGCTGTACGGCACCCTGGAGGAACTGCGACGGACGGCAGCCTTCATCGAGGACACCGGACTGCTCATCTAAAGGGAGGCGAACGAGGAAGAAGAAGATTTCTCCTATTGGAAAACTTTTGTAAATATTCTTTAAAAGGGTGGACATTAAGTCGGGCAAAGTAGGTCTTGTATGCCAGAAAGTGGGTAGAGTCATTTGAATCGGAAGCAAGATCAAAGTGGACTTCGAATGTTAAAACAAATTCAATGTGGATTTATCTGGAAATGTAGAAAGACAGCAAGACTCCCCCCCCACCCCACCCCCCCCCCCCACACACACACACAAAATATCAGCAGCTTTCAGTTGTGTCTAGCTAGGAAGGAGGAAGGAGTAAGGATACAAAATCGTCCTAATCATCGCCTATGGTACGTAGTCACCCAAACGAGAAACACACAATATCCACACAGCCATGCTTTTCCATCACAACAGTGGAACAAATTTTTACTACGTCCAGTTATACCAGTTTACAGAAACTGACCAGAATCTAAAGTGCTTTCCCTATCAGTACGTTAACAGGAGAGCCTACGGAAGTTTCAGACGATCCTTTCGAAGCAGAAAATGAAGAAGGCACTTCAGTAACTGAACACGATGGCAACCTAGTGCTGGCTGGGGAGGAATTGGAAGACAAAAAAAAAAAACAGAACTTGCCCAGACGTGAAGGGTGGCGCTGAATGGGAGAAAGTGAGGTAGAGTAACAAGATATTTAATTTCATTTTAATTCCTACCCAACCGCTCAAGATTTTCATCTCTATCGAATCAAACAATGAACAAAATCGATCAGAATGTGACAAAAACTCGAAATAAACCCACACCGCTACACTGATCAGTACAGGAAACGGGGAAAGCGGCCAAAGTGAAATAGCATAAGGCACACCGTCTTGTACTTTGGTCGCAACATTCAATATCTGTCCAAACAGACGTACTTATCCTTCTCAAATATGAATCTTTGATACACATGTTCAAATTCCATCTCTCTCTCTCTGTCCCTCCCCCCTCTCTCTCTCTCTCGTGTGTGTGTGTGTGTGTGTGTGTGTGTGTGTGTGTGTGTGTGTGTGTGTGTGTGTGTGTGTGTGTGTGCGTGTGTGTACGCACGCACGTACGTGTGTGTGTGTGTGTGTGTGAGTGTGTGTGTGTGTGTGTGCATACGTGTGTTCGTGTGTGCATGAGTGTGTGAAAGGCAAAAAAACTTACAACAACAATTTTCGGGAGCGCAGTCTGTCCGGCAAAACGAATCAAGATCCTCGTAACATTTTCCGTTGCATTCGTACTTTGGACACATTGTGCCTGTTGATAATGCAGTAATGCAGTACTTTAAGAGCCACATGTAAAACACTTAGATCCATCTGTAGTCACCAAAAATAAATGCGAACAATTGGATGTGCACGCACATACACGCCCACATAAACGCTCTCTCTCTCTCTCTCTCTCTCTCACACACACACACACACACACACACACACACACACACACACACAGAGAAATCTCAAGTTGTCATGATGCAACCCACCAGAGAAGACACCACTATATGCTGCCAAATCATGATAGTGCTATTCAGTAACGTCTGTTCTGGTCCACTACACAGGGAAAACATGTATTAACCTCCGTAATAAAGACAGTGGTTGTAGAGTGAACTGGAGGATGTGCATCAAGTCCACACTTATTTTCTCTTTGCATGAACCAGTTATTTGATCAAAATTCAACGAATGGGAGGCACTGGATACACGAACTTTCAGGAATAATGGAATTCTTTACAGCTTCTCTTTGCCAACGATTGTGTTGCATAGCAGTCTAAACCTTCTGACCTGCTGTAAAGGTGTGTGTGTGTGTGTGTGTGTGTGTGTGTGTGTGTGTGTGTGTGTGTGTGTGTGTGCGTGTGCGTGCGTGCGTGTTTGTGTGTGCGCGTGTGCGTGTGTGAGTACGTGTTCTGTTGCAAATGTGCTGTCTTGGATCAAAGTGAGAAGTGGTTTATGAAAAAATGTATTTGAAAATTGGAAGGAATGTTGTCTTGACAGCAGTTAAGTGTCCAAACCACGTCTCTGAAAGGCACAAATAACTCGCCAGAAAAGGGTGAAAAAAAAACCTCCTTTGTACAACATGACGCTTTGAAAACTATATAGTTGTGTCACTATTTTTTCCTACACAAAAATAAATGCCAACAATATTCCAGTGATCTGGAAAGTACTCTGAACGCTTGGTAACGATTTTTTCCTAATTTTAACATAATAATACGGTGTGTGGTGAAAGTTATCCACTGAATGTAAATCCATTTTCAACTCAGATATTGCCTAACTTTTCAAGTGGTGGGAAACAAAAGGTTATGAAAAAGAAAATGATAAAAGATGGGTCCCACATATATGAGAATGTTATGCCAACTGGCTTTGGAGTCATGAAAGCATGTCAGGGGACTAGGGGCGTGATGTTTCTGCAAATCTTTAAATGCTGGTAAGTATATCCAGGAATGGCATGGAGCTACCGGACGTAGAGAAGCATATTCTAAATTACCGTTTAGCTACAGCTGTGAGAGAGAAAAGTATTTATTGTGTCCCATGTTAATCTTCCTTCAGGTCGCACCGGTTCAGATCAGACTGCATGTTCTTCATTTGAACAATTCTAACCACCGTCATGGTTCATTCTTTTTTTATTACAAAAAAATGCTTTGCCCTCTGTACATAATGAAGAAAAGGAAAGAGACTTTCATTTCACTGCTCAGCACATTCATTTCGGAGAAAATCCCTAAAAAAATTCACCAACTAGGCCCTTCAGACAGCTGTTTCAATTAAGAGGTCCGAAATGTCTCTTATTTTGTTTTCTATGGTATGAATGAAAATGTCTTACACTGAACACTGATTAAAAATTCCCATTCATTAATATCACAGCAGGATCGATTGTAACGATGATTCTCTTCTTCTTCTCTCCCTTAACTCCATGGGCAGTCATTGGGGCATCACACTCCAGAACAGTTCACCAAGTCGGTTGAATGTCGAGGCCTTGATCTTTGCAGATGTTTCCGTGTCCACTCTGCAATGTCAGTCCATTTTTTGTGTCTTCCTTTCCATCCCCCTCCTTCAACAATGCCATGTAGGTCCGTTTTAGGAAGACCACTGGATCTTGTTATTCTGCCATACCAGTGCAGCTTTACTGATATCACTAATGTCTGATATGGTCCTATGTGCTGCCCTGATTCTTTAAAACACTTGTTGATTGTTGACACGATCAGTATATCTGACGTTTAATATCAGGCGGTAACATCTCATTTCCATGGGTCAGATTCTTCTTTTATATCTTCATGTGGGTCCATGTCTTGCATGCTTTGAGGAAAATGGAATGTACAAGAGCACACAGAGCCTTTATTTCATGACGATGTTCCGGTCCTTTTATATAGGTTTAAATCTGGACAGTTGTGTGCCTTTATTTCATGAAGATGTTCTTGTTCTTTTATATAGGTTTAAATCTGGACAGTCCTGTTTTTGCTGCCCTTCATTGGATTTCTCGTTTGAATTCCTCAATTTAAATGATGGATCCCAGATAGGTAAACTGTTGTACGCTTTCTAACTTTTGACCATGATCAGTTGTATCAGTACTGAAGGTGTGTGTGTGGCTGGCAATCAGCTTTGTCCTCCTGGCGCTGATTTCCGTGTCACAAACTTGCTTATGTTTCATCCAGTCGTTCGACAAGCTTAAGTTCTTGTTCGCTGACTGCAGGGCTATCGATACCATCTCTGCAATTCGAAGGTGTGTGACGGTTCTCCTCACTGTGCCTTGATCTTCAATTGCAACAGTCATGACAAGGAGTATGCTGAAATATGAGACACATAAAGGGCAGGCCTGACAACCTCCAACTTATGTATGGAATCATTTTCCAACAGCATCCTGCATGAAGTCCATGTCTCCTGTTAGACTGTCAAGTGCTTGTTTGAAGTCTACAAAGAGGTGAAAGAACCCCTTATGGTGCTGAAATTGTTTCAGCAAAGGGTACAGACGTTAAAGACGATATTGCTGCCTTTGTGGAATCTACTTTGTTCTTCATCAACAACGGTCTCTGTGACAACTTCCAAAGTAGAGGGAAGGGAAGGTAGACCGAGCTAACTGCTAGTTTTCAATGACCTTCATTTAAGATAAAAAAAAAATGAAGGTTCTGTTTTCCCCCCTGCTGGAAGTCCCCAGAGACTGGGTTGCATTACCAAACCACACCATGACGCAGCGTGTATTTCAAGTCTCAGTTTGATTCACATTACCTTTCTGTGGAAGAAAATCAACTGTGGTAAGAAAATAGCTTAAGAAAGAAACCTGGGAAAGAAGACATGACTGATAGGTAATTGTGGACAAGCCTGTCGCTGATGACACAGGAGTCACTGGTGTGGATGCCAAAAGATAAGGGAGAGAGTTACTTCTACAGTAACAGTCCATGAGGAAGCAGCCTACACTGAAGACATGGGAGAAGATGGTTAAAGCAGAAACAATAGAGATCTTAGCCTTGGAATCGTAGCCAACCACACTAAGGAGGCTGAGGTTTGCCAGTAGCTGGTAGGCCTGGTGGCAGGACGCACTACAGCTGTTCTTTGTCAACACGGTCTAAATCACCAAAATACTATATGCAAGTTGCCCCGTCTGAAGCTAAAACCTCTCACATACGGAAGACAAGATCAGAGCAATAACAACTTGAAGGTAGCACAGTCGTACTTTCAACAAATTTTCAATAAGGTAAAAGAACAAAACTGGGAGAAGAGAGGCCGGTATTGGTCTACCTCGCGAACTAATATTTTGCACAAGGAAATTTCAGATCTCTCCTAGTTCGCCCTGGTGATTTACAGTACTGAATGCAAAATTAAATCTGTTATTAAAAAACGGCAACCACCGTTTCAAAATGTTTCACTTTTTAAGTTCTCTTTTGTGCGACTTAAATACATGCATGGGCTAAACTTACACACAAACAACATTCGTTCAAACTTACTGGAATATTCCGGAGGCTCTGTAGTGGTCTCTGAAATCAAAGCAAAATTATTGGAGATCTGTTCTTGAAATAAATTTTAGTCAGACGATTAATCAGTGGCATGCATGTCATGAAATACGACCAAACAGACCATAAACATCTTTTCACCACATTCATGACATTGTTGCTGCTTACAGGACAAACAGATTAAGTCAAGTCAAATCGTTCACAGCCTTGTTAATCACTAGGGCTGGTTAATACATGCTGAAATTGAAATAAAATAACATAAAATACACACGTGTTACATACCTCATTCATGATCAAATCCAAAATAACAACAATAAAGTATCATGTGTGTACACGTGCATATGGTTTGTACGTTTGCGCAGTTGTGTGTGCTAGTGTGTGTGTGTGTGTGTGTGTGTGTGTGTGTGTGTGTGTGTGTGTGTGTGTGTGTGTGTGTGTGTGTGTGTGTGTGCGTGTGTGTGTGTGTGTGTGTGTGTGTGTGTGTGTGTGTTGTGTATGTGTATGTGTATGTGCTTGTGTACATGGATGCAGGTATGTGTTTGTGCATCACCGGTGCGTGCATGCATGCTTGTGTGTGTATGTGTGTCTTTGTGTGACCCTTTGTTTATACTTATCCACCACTGTCGTATATAGAAACATGAAATCGCGTGTTTACTTGACACTGAGGGAGTACAACACATTACTGCTCAATATTTTCTGTAATAAAAACTGAAAGGTCAACAGCTTGACCCATAGGGTGACAAACAATAACACTGCACAAAGCCAGTCGCAGTACGTTTTGGTCACATGTGGCTCAGGATTAAATAAACCAAATCACAACAAGATTAGAAATACATCAACTTTAATCTCCTGTGTGAAAACAAACTCAGATGTAATGGCAACATATTGACTGTTAAGTCAGACATAACGGCAAGGTAGACATACTAATCTCTAAATGATATCACGTTTTCACTTTTCATCACACAGAACGACAAGGTGCAAACAGTTAAATCAGACATTACAACGAACGCAAACTATTATATCTGCATAACAACACCACACTTACTTATAGATCAAACGTCTGTCCGTTTGTTCTTAAGCAATAAGTCAGACTCTAGTTTATCAGTTACAAAAAGCTCAGAAAAAATGCTTAAAAATTTGGATCAACAGACACGACGATTTTGATATTCCAGTGGAAAATTTGCAAGGTTGTGTTTAAGAACAACATCAGACGAATCATTAACGAAGCAAAGACGAAAAAATAAGTCCCGTCCATAGTCATACAGACCTTCAAGTCCATAGCATTTGCAGTGAGAGAACAATGAAACCTGAAATACGCACAAATTTCAAGCCATACGGTAGTATATCCAAAATCTTACCAGGGCAAAAACCACATGTAACAACAGTCATGGAATGCCAACACGTAACATCTGTGGCCTGGCCACCCTAAACGTTGACCAGAAGATACTCTGAAGTGGACTTATTCATTATTCTTATGACTGCCAGGTGTGCAACCAATTATAATACAGATTTCATGCTATCCACCATCATTGTCAGGTGGCCCAGAGGATAAAGCTCTCGTCTAAGCAGTGAGGAACCCCGAGTCCACGGTTGAAAATTTTCCACGGGGCAGGTTTTATTTTTCCATCCACATCTTACTCTCCTTTTGACCCTTAATAGTCCGAATTCTAGCCCTTAGGATCGGATAATAGATCAATTTCTTGTGTTCATTACACACCCGCCATGTCTAAAAAGAACCTCAAGAAATAATCACACTGTCCCAGCAAATTCCGTCACTTTGATAGGTCAACAAGAACATAATATATACATTATGATGACAGAAAAAAGTAGCAGTGTACTTTGTTAATGCTCTATTTCGCTTGAGAGCAATCAAAATATCACATGGCTAGAACTGCTGCTATGATACGTTATCCAATGCAGGATTTTCTTTATGTATATGAGACATTACGTTCCAATGTCTGTTGTACTTGTATAACCTATTTTGTTCTAAACTGTTAAAAAAACTCTGGGTTAACCTGAAAATGCTAGGACTTACAGATACAAATGCCACAACATACGAGTGCATTTGATAAAACGTCAGTTTGTTGCTGTTCAGTGGACGTTTCGTGGCAAGCAGATACACCCTTTTGAATGTGATCATCCCCAGGTCGCTGTCTTTGGATCTCTAGCTCTGTGTCAAAATCAGTTGAACTGATTGCTGAACATATGAAAATGTGGACATTTCTCCATAAGTAGCTACTTGTGCTTTTGTTTGTATTTCTTTTTTATGGACATAACCTGTCGTCTTTTGCCTCACCTGTCGTGGCTTTTTCACAGACGACAACTTCTCTCGGTCCTGGTGAATCATCTATGGTGACGAGCACACTGACCGGCCTCTCTATCAAGAACTCCTCATTCACCTCCTGGCATACACAAGACACAATACAGCATCTGAGTATTTCTACGAATACCTCATTTTGCCTTTTATTTCTAATTCTTGTTCTAAATAGACATTTTCATAACTTGTTCTCTATACTTATCATCACAATCATCATATGATCATCATCATCATCATCATAATCACAGTGATGCTTCAGAAATCTGACAAAAGTAATGTTCATAATCGCTAAAGAAAAACCTTAAGTATTCTTCTTTTCTGTACTTATCATCATCATCATCATCATCATCATCATCATCATCGTCGTCGTCGTCATCACAGTGATGATCGATATGCTTCAGAATTCTGGCAAAAATAATGTTCACAATCGCTAAAAAAAAACATACTAAAGAATAATATCTCTCAAATAACAGGCAAAACTATCATTTCCAAAAGGCATAAGGAACATTTTTTCTTCTTGCTTTCAAGTATCTTATGAAGCTGATTGAGTGCATATTAAAAGTACGTCTAACAGAATCATACTGTCTTTGAATGTTTATGCCGTCTTAATTCTGGTCCATATTTTACATTCATTTTAAAAGCTCAACGGAAAGCTGGTTCAAACATACACATTCACTCAACTCTGTTGGTTATAAAAGAATGACGATCCAGATTTCATACTCTTGCAAAACTTCGGGTTTTTTTTTAGTCATCATGGGTCACATGTCCCCTTGCCACCTTACAGTGAGTGGACAAAACGCAAAAAAACATGAGACAAACTTTAAGTAAATATCTTGGAGGTTTCATGCAGTTTTAAACAGTCATAAGCAGTAAGCACTCTGAATTTGCTTTCAATTGACGTTTTGCTTTGTGAAAAAAAAATAAAAATATCCTTATATGGTAGGTGATGATGAGACAAAGACAGAGACAGAGAGAGAGAGAGAGAGAGAGAGAGAGAGAGAGAGAGAGAGAGAGAGAGAGAGAGAGAGAGGAGAGAGAGAGAGAGGCAGACATGCAGACAGAGAGAAAGACAGGCAGAGAAAACATAGAGCGAGTAGGAATATTTGTGTGTGTAGAGTGCGCGAACGCGTGTGTGCATGCATTATGCGTGTGTGAGTGTGTGTGCGTGCGCATGTAAGTGTGTGTGTGTGTGTGTGTGTGTGTGTGTGTGTGTGTGTGTCTGTCTGTCCGTGTGTGTGTTGTGTGTGTGTGTGTGTGTGTGTGTGTGTGTGTGTGTGTGTGTGTGTGTGTCTGTTTGCGTGCATGCATGTGCGTGTGTACATGACTTGTGTGTGTGTCTGTGTATGTACATGTGTGTGTGAGCGTGTGTGCGTGTGTGTGTGTGTGTGTGTGTGTGTGTGTGTGTGTGTGTGTGTGTGTGTGTGTGTGTGTGTGTGTGTGTGTTTGTGCGTGCGTACGTATGTGCATGTGTGTGTATTTCTTTATATTGTTCGTGTCTTTCAACATAGGATGTTTAACTAATATTTACACATTTAGCATGTTGAGATTAATGGATAATGTCATGACTACCATCTATGGAAAATAGCAACATATCCCATAGCAGGTACACTTTTCATTCTACCTATTAATGATGGCAATAAAATGACGATGATGTTGATGATACGATAATGATGGTAATGATGATGACGATGATGATGATTATGATGATATGCGTGCCATATAAACTGCAAGCAGAATTACTAACAGTAAAAAGTCCACCTACTTTCAGTCCCAAACAACATGCACAAACCTTCCCTCAAACACAACACAGCCATCTCCCCTATGATTGGATTTTTCACTATGTGCGCAGTTCCCAAGGTGCAGTCATGCAAACGGATCGCGTGCAGGCGACAATTTAACGTACTCTTTTTATCTGTTTCATATTTCGTGTGCTCTGAAGTGGCATTTTCAGTATGCTGCTCATTTTGACACACCCTACACATCCATCCATAGACTTGTCTTGTCAAAGCCTCAGTATCAGCAGTCCATAAAGCACATTTCATATCATCATGAGACATGCACTTAGAGAGGTGAGGTATGAAAAGCCTTAGAGTTGTGAGAGACTTATTTTCATGATATAGATGAGGTAGAAGAGAATGCATTCCGGCTAGATATTACGTAGCAAGGTTGCTGTCTACCTCTTTTCCATCTTTTGTATAATACTTCATAATGGAAAATCTAGAGAGAAGTGTCAAAGTAGCTTACTTCCACCGACTCCAAAACACCTGACGCCAAAACGTCGCCAGAGTTGTCAATGGCAGCAATGGTGGACACTATTGGCGTAATCTCAAATAGTTGAATCTCTTTGTCATCTTGATAAATCTTTCCAACAAGTTTGTTTTCTGGATCACTGGCAACTGCAATCATACAAAATATCAGTCATGCAAAAACAACGGATGGAACTGGTCATAGCTTCTGCAATCAAACAGTTTGTTTCAAATCGAAGTATATCAGAGTAATGTGCATAATAGTCATTAGGAGAGTTCTTAAGCCTAAAGCATGTCCACTTGTAGTATGTTTATCAATTCAGCTTTAAATGCATACATGTGCATAAGCATACTAACCAGAATAATTAACACACAAAAATACGCGCGCACACATACACATACACACACACACACAAGCGCACACACAAGCGCGCGCGTGCGTACTCACGCACATACACACACACACACGGGCGCGCGTGCCCGCGCGCGCACACACACAAACACACGCACGCACTTACATAAATACAAATACACGCATCTCAATACGAACACCCATACCCTCACATACACTCAAACTTACACACTCACACACACACACACACACACACACACACACACACACACACACACACACACACACACACACACACACACACACACACACACACACACACACGCACACACACACACACACACACACACACACACACACACACACACATACTCGAGCACTCGTACACACATGCATTCACTCTCATAAACACACGCATACACGCACACATACGCGCGCACGCACATACACACATCACATACACATCCCATTCAGGATACGCTTCGGTGTTTGCATTCCGATCTGTCGGAGTGTAACAGCAGCAGGGGCCCAGAAATCCACCAGTCGGACATCGACACAAGTCTGGAGCAAGCTATAGACAAAAAGTATTTCGGAAGGATGTGTTCCATCAAACGGATGATGTGAGTGTGCTGCTGTGTGAATCAGACGACGTCGTTCAAGAATATTCTGCGATCCGTGTTCGGAAGACGATCGCTTTTTTGGTTTAACAAGCAGGAAGAAAGACACATGTCATAAGAGGAATGTCTTAAATTGTCCTGCATTTGGAAAGGAAGACGCATCGGCAACACGAAGCATGCAGAGACCCAAGCATGTGCTCTATGGCGGCTGCACGCTGTCCACGGACTGATCCAGTTTTACCTGGGGTGACCGTCGTCTACAGAACTGACAGTGTGAATACCAGTGACATTTTCTCGTTCATGATTTCGTCACGTAAAGTGAAAAAAAAAAAAAAAAATATTGCTGTGGTTTCCATGTTAATAAAATCGAAATTGAGTCGCGTTTTGTTGTGTGTACATCCCGCCGATTTGCTTAATGGGCTTTACAGCCTAACAGCATTAAACTTCGTTCATTCGTTCGTTTCGTCCAAACATCAAAGCAATAAGCCTATAGACGAGATAATTTCTACACACACACACACACACACACACACACACACACACACACACACACACACACACACACACTAAGAGCCCATATATACCGGTATTCAGAAACACAATTCTGTGTGACTACATGTATATCCAATACATGGTAGTCAAGGATCATTATCCAATACATGGTAGTCAAGGATCATTAAAGTATGGAACTGGCTGACATATTACTCGTAAGAGTCGAACAGCT
>JADBJO010016336.1:0-40763 GCA_016801955.1 Conus betulinus | reverse complement strand
AAGTACCAACGCCATCATGGATGCTGAATTCTTGCAGGTGTACGCAGAGAGCCAGCAAGAAGGTGTGTGATGTAGTTGTGTGGTAGGGGCGGAGGAGTTAGGGCTGGGTGGCAGAGAAGGGGTTAAAGTGGTGGTGTTTATACAGGGTCGACAGAAATTTGCGTTTTATGTGTGTGTGCGCTCGCGCGCGCAGCACACACACACACACACACACACCACCTACACACCACCCACACCACACACTCACACAGACGCGCGGCCGCGCGCGCGCACACACACCACACACACACACAACCCTAACACACACACACACACTACACCTCACACGACGCGCGCTGCCGATGAAGGGGGTTTTGTGAAACAATCACTTGCAGAGGAAAAAACGAATAAACATACAAATAAAGATCTAGAACAGTGTAACCGACAAATTAGACATGAAACAATACACACAATCAACACCCAAGTACATACCGTACTTCGAATCTTAAATGCTTTGTACAAAAAAGAAAAAAAGCAAAACCTCTTTTTAGTAGTTTCGTTTACAGATGCCATAAGTAATGAGAGTCGAAATGAAGAAGGATGTCTATGACATTTTTGATGAAATAACTGATCCTGGGTCATTCAACGTGGGACAGCACGACACAGACTGAACTTCATCTTCTTCGGCACTTTTTACATAACGGACAGATTGGGGTCCAGTTTACGATGCTTCCTATGACGATAATAATGAACAACAACAAAAAAAAGGTCAGAAATACCTAGCATGATAACTTTGTCATAATGTGTCTTAGATGACCGTCCATTTTAATTGATGAATACCTCGATACATAATGCATAGATCTGCTTGTCTATACCAAAGTAAAATCGCTCATTTTCCTGAACATGACTAGACCATTCTGGCCATCAACAGTCAATCAATGTATTCCGGAATGTCGGAAGAACTCCATTTGCCCCACCACTCTGCTGTAACCAAGCGGATCCAAAACCAAGCCCATATCAATTCATTCTTTCGTTTGAATTCCAGTTTCTTTTTCCTCTTGCATCCAAATCGTTGAGCATAATATATGCTTTCCTGGGCAACTCGATATTTCCGTGTATGTTATTTTCAACCAGCAACGTGTAAAGTTTGTCACAGAATTCAGACGTATTTGGATGTCCGTTTATTTTGCCGTAGACTAAATCGTTAGGTGTTCGCGTACTCACTCTGAAATTTTTTTTTTCAATGGAAACAAATGAATATTGTCACAATGGGAAGCAGAATCATAAAGCCCCCCCCCCCCCCAAACAAAACCAAAAAAAAAAAAAATTCAGCTCCATTCTGAGCGATAGGTTATACCTGAGAGTCAAACAAGTTTACTAGTTGTTTCAGAGACTGGTTTTCTAATTTTGATAAGTGTTGTTAATGACATAGCAATGAACACGTGGCTCTACCGGCGAAATCCTCTAACGCAGAAGTGAAGCTTTATTTCATTGAGAAAACTATTCCTAAATATTTCCCACAGGCATCAACGCTCCACTGTAAGTCCACCTGTCTGTCAGTCCTAAAACCCTCCGCCCTTTCTGAACACAATTATGTTGCATTTTGACACGTTTTCTGTTAACTGAGGGGAAGTTGCAGACCGAAATAAAACATCTAACGTACTTTGCAAGCCTATATAACACTTTCAGATATCAATGCAACATCGTCTGCCGGGGAGTAAGATAAATAACTCATAAACACCACAAATGAAACGTGCACCGTGTTTTCCCCATCACAAACAACCTCCGATGTTAACTCGTTGATGAAAAGAGAGAACAGAACAAGACTGCACACATCCCTCGTTTTATACCAGAGATACATTGCATGTAGTCAGCCATGTTACCTCCACACCGAATCTTGAGCTTTCAAACATAAATATACATGCTTATTGTACATGAGCAGTTTTCCATGAACACCGGATTAAAAAAAAAGGGGGCTGAAGAATAGCTCTATGAACAGAATTAGATGCTTTTTTTTCAAAGTCTATAAAAGCAACATACACCTTACATTTAAAGAAAATTGTTTTCAAATTTCTGCACAAAAACCGTTTAAGGTAAACATATAATCCATCGTTGAAAAACTGCCCCTAGATCTGCCTGATACTCACCAGCAATAGCCTGTTATGATCTGCAACCCATTCCTGTAGCCTTTGATTGATAATAGCGGCTGTACAATTTACTGCGAGCCATCACTGAAAGAAATCCCTCTATAGGCATTAGGATTGTTCACGTCACCTTTTTTGTGCAGTGGCAGAACAATACATTCAGCCGAATACTATGGATAACGCGCCCTTCTCCGACAGAGAATTAAAGAAGATTACTCAAAAGTATCACAGTGTTGCAAGCACACATCAGCAGCTCACCAATTATGCCACCTGGCCCAGGAGCTTCGCCTTTCTTGATTTTTCTTAGAGCAACCCTTACTTCGTCTTTCGAAATCGGATGGTTCAAAAGATCATGCTGTCCTTCATCTTGATCCCATTGAAATCCATTGTTAGGATCTACGTCTGTTGTCAGCAGTGACTTGAAATGCTCATACCAGGCTTGGATACTGATCGCCTGCTGTTCTTTGGCTGTTTCTTTGTCATGAAATCCGATGTACATTTGGCTGTTTCTTTGTCATGAAATCCGATGTACATTGTTCCAAAAGTCTTTCTGATTTGTTACAGATGCAATCAGTTCTATCAGCAATGCATTATTGAACTTCGTATCCTTTGCAAATGTTCATATTCCCGCATTGCCCTGCAAAAGCAATCACGATCTTCGTTGTCATGTGTAGGCTACGTTTAAATTTTCTAGACAGATGACTGTGGTTTGATTAGTATGAGTAATGGCCTTGGGACTACACACACACACACACACACACACACACACACACACACACAACCCACACACTACACACACAGGATTGTCATTTTGACAGACTCAATCCTTACGTTTATGTGTGTGGTGTGCGCGCGTGCTCTGTGTGTGTGTGTGTGTGTGTGTGTGTGGTGTGTATGTGTGTGTGTGTGTGTGAGAGAGAGAGAGAGAGAGAGAGAGAGAGAGGAGAGAGAGAGAGACATGCGTTTTTGTTTAATCTCTCTGTCTCTCTCTCTGTCTCTCTCTCTCCTTGCGATTTCACGCGTGCGTGCATGTGCGTGTGTGCATGCGTGTGTGTGTGTGTGTGTGTGCGTGTGTGTGTGTGTGTGTGTGTGTGTGTGTGTGTGTGTGTGTGTGTGGTGTGTGTGTATGTGTGTGTGTGCGTTCGCGCGCGTGCGTGCGTATTTGCGTGCGTGCGTGCGTGCGTGCGTACGTACATGTGCGGTGTGTATGTGCGTGCGTGTGTGTGTGTGTGTGCGTGTGTGTGTGTGTGTGTGTGTGTGTGTGGTGTGTGTGTGTGTGTGTGTGAGCGCGCTCTGTGTGTGTGCGTGTGCGTGTGTGTGTGTGTGTGTGTGTTGTGTGGTGTGTGTGTGTGTGTGTGTGTGTGTGTGTGTGTGGTGCTCTGCGCCTTCCCCTGTAAGTAAACTTATCGAGTCGCAACGGGAGTCATGATCAAGTAGACCGTTGATGTGTGTTGATGGGGAGGTTAAGCCGGGAGGATCCGAATGGTTGGAGCCAGAATGGATTAGTCGCCTGAAAGTTTCCTGGTGGTGTTCGAATGGTTTTGTACAGAGTTCTATCCACTTCCCAAGCACAGATTATCGAAATATTTTTTTCAGTGATTTTGTTAGTCGATACATTGGCTAAGTGTGTTTCGTGTGGGTCCGCGCTGTGGGGCATGGGTTGTGACAGGTTTAGTCCTCCTCTGTTTGTCCACCTTCCAGCTCAGATTTAACCCAATATTTGGGAGTCAGTTCATTTTGTTAGTATCGATACGTTGGCTAAGGAATATCAGGGGTTCGGTGAAGTCATAGGGGGGGGGGGGGGGGGGGGGGGGGGGGGGGGGGGGGGGGGGGTGGGGGGGGGAAGGGGGTGGGGCGCACGGGTTCACACAGACGGCAGACAGACGACACGGACAGGGGCTACAGGACAGGGGGGAAAGGGGGGGCAACCTGAAGCACAGGGGGGGGGGGGGGGGGGGGGGGGGGGTCACGGGATTTTGATTAGGGGAACGCACGAACGCACGCACGCAAGCACGACGCACACAACAAAACACACACACACACACACGCAGATGCGCGAGTCTGTATTATTAAGCCTAAGTTACTGTTTCGAGAGTATGGAATAACATTGTTTATGTGGTTTTGAAGGCGGTCCGCGGGGGGGGGGGGGGGGGGGGACACACACAAACACACGGACCCGCAGTAGCCATGAACTGGCCTGTAGTTTGTCCCCCCAAAAGACCCCCAACCCCCCGTCTATCCCCCCAAAACTCACTGCAGTCTTTTATAAATGCCACGGGCATATTTTTTTACGATCGTCATATCGAGTCATATCTGTGCCAAACCATCATATACTTAAAGAATGCGTATAATGGAAAACAAACAGGCGCACGCACACACAGACAGACAGACAGACAGACACAGCCAGACACAGACAAGACAGACACACCACACACACACACACCACACACACACCACACACACACACATGTACGCACGACACGCACGCACGCACGCACGCACGCACGCACGCACGCACACTACACACACACAC
The DNA here is from genome assembly GCA_016801955.1 of Conus betulinus. NCBI lineage: Eukaryota > Metazoa > Mollusca > Gastropoda > Neogastropoda > Conidae > Conus > Conus betulinus. Next base: position 36,107 of record JADBJO010016336.1, on the reverse strand, counting down.
CACACACACACCGCAGAATGCGCGCGGTCTGTATTAAGCCTCAGTTTATGTTTACGAGAGTATGAATTAACATTGTTTATTTGAGTTTGAAGATAAATATCACACCACACACACACCACACACACACACACACACACCACACACAACACACACACACACACCACACACAGAAGAGAGAGAGCATCGAATATAATTTGTATTAAAAAAAAAGAAGAAGAAGAAAAAGGAAGAGAAAGAAAAAAATTCAATAAACGAATAATGCAAGGCAGTGGAATGCACAGTTAAAGCACGCAATGATTGAAGATCAGCATAGAGCTCAGTGTCTCGCCTCCAGCTGCTGCGCGAGGTCGGCCTCTCTTCCTTTTTTCCCCTGCGGGTTCCATGTCAGGGCTTGGCGTGTGGTGCTGGATGCTGGCTTCCTGAGAGTGTGTCCAATCCAGCCCCCACTTCCTCCGCAGAATCTGCTTGGCCACTGGTTCCTGTCCTGCTTGCTTCCATAGATCTTCATTGTTGATCTTCCTCTCTGGCCATCTGATTTTGAAGATGCGCCTCAGACAGGTGTTGATGAAGGTCTGAATTTTTTTTGCTGTATTGCCTTGGTCATTCTCCAAGTCTCGCAGCCATAGAGCAGAACCGACTTCACGTTTGAATTGAAGATACGCAATTTTGTTGTCCTTCTGATCTCTCCTGAGGCCCAGATGTTCTTTAGCATGATGAATGCTGCTCGCGCCTGGCGCGTTATGGAGAGAGACAAGGCAGGAGTTGTTAGGACCGGTGTCTTTCATCCTTTTTGAACACATGCCAGACGTTCGCCATTGTCCGGCATTCCTGTAGGACGGTGTCATGGTGACTGAAGACTGCGAGAGAAAGGTCAGAGCAGAATGAGTTCGTCTGATAATACCTCATCTAAAAGTCTATGACATAGTCGGAAAGAGCCCGGCGTTCAACTTGCATCCGTTCCTCTCGGCAATTTTGTGATCCCTGCCATCGAGATGGTATGGTGTCGCAGATGGTGCCCTGGGGTTCTGGGTTCAGAGCTCTCCAAGTCTTGAAGAGAGCATCGGAGTTTAGTGAGTGAGATTGTCATACGAGTGGTGATGCGTTAAGCTGCCGTTATGCCCCTGACAAGTCGGGACCAGCGCATCCAACTTCGGCTTGTTTTGATTATCAGAGTGAACGCTCTCCTAGACTGGTTGCTTTAACTGGGCCCGACGAGTCCTGTCTACCCGGCTATTTGTCCATAGCTGGAGATGGTTTCTCACTGGGGTGTCCTTCCCCAGGGCTAAGAGCTTATAGTGCGCGGCTCTTGATCGCGTGATGTTCCTGTCATTGGGCACATGTGGTATTGCAGTGGAGGTAACAGTGTCACCTACTATCCCACTATCTGGGGGTAGGCCTATCCCCCAATCCGCCACCGGGCACACCTGGTTGGGGTGATGGCCCCTACTCTACGAGTGAGTGAGTGAACGGACACAATAATAATAAATTTCAAAACAAACAAACAAACAAACCAAAACAAAACAAAACCAACCAAACAAAAAAAACTGTTATCAACGGAAGGATTCTGATTTGTCCATGGCGTCTGTAGCCAGCTTGCCGTCCATCTTCAGATGGCTGACATTGGCTTCCTCTGTTCGCTGAGATAGATTGTCGCTGAGATAGATGGAAGTCTGTGTGTAATCCTGTCGTACCCACACAGAAATAATGTTCTTTTAGCGAACCGTCTCACACACTCCTCAGTGAGTTTGTACAAATCTGGAATGAATGATTCAATTGCTTCTCTCGGTTTTTGTGTTTCGCTTATTAAACTTAGCTCTCGTGACTTTTTTTTCTATCACTGGTTTGTAGTATTATGAAGGTTTTTCTGTTTTTCATTTTCAGATGTTCCAGATTTGCTGACATTCCCTATATTAGACTGAACAAAGAACACTTTCGCGGTCTTAATCTAGATGGACATTGCATATTCTTTTCTACCTTACGTTCATAGATTTACTCACTGGGCAGTCAAGTAGTCTTCCCCCCTCCCCCCCCCCCCCCCCCCCCCCTTTTTTTTTTTTCATTTGTGTAGTCTCATCTTCTGTGCAATTTCATTGATGATATTCCGTGATATTTTTTGCTTCCCCGTCCACAGCCACACTGAGGCCATCCCACAGCAGCCTCAGCACTGGCAATCCACAGAGAGCGGTCATTATCAAATCACTGTAAGGCACCCCAGCAGAGGAGACACTGCACTGCTGCTGAGTCACTTCGTGGTGTTCAGGTATGCCTGCTTCTATCCAGTTTATGCAGGACATCACCTCATAGCCACTTACCGAAAATAACAATTGCACAGGATTTTTCTGCTTCAACCAGCTCCTACCCAGAGTTGAGTTTGCTACAGGCTCAGTTGGGAAGACTAGGAAAACACAGTCGAGTTACATCCACTTAATGGATGCGTCTCTGAGTTGCTCAAGTTTCCTGACCAACACTGCAGGTGTCTGCATGTCTCGGGCTTGGTTGATGCTGTGATATATTATGAAAGTGAGCCTAGAGTACAGCCCTGTCATGCAGCCTCAGACCGGAATGGAAAATCTGTAGCATCATCTTCATCATCCTCATTCTCATTGATCATTTAATGCCTCAAATTCTGTGTCCCTTCATGCCCTGCTCTCATGATGCCTCAGTTTCGATGTCCTCTCCACTTCTGCGGCCTTAATTTGATTCCATTGGGGTCACTGGTATTGAACTGCGAGTCCATGGGAGCTGTTGTTGGATGGACGTGATGGCGCTCTCCGGAAGGAGAGCTCACTCACACCGGCACCACGACTAAGCGATAATTGTTGTCAGTAGGGGCCCTAGTAGGTGGGGTTCTACTATGCTGGATCAGAAACAGGCGCCACTGAACACCACCGAAGTGACTCGGCAGCAGTGCAGTGTCTCCTCCGGTGGGTTGCCTCTTGATGACTTGATATTGACTGCTCCCTGGGGACTGCCATTGCCAGGGTTGTGGTGGGCCGGGCCAGGCTGTGGCTGTGGATGGGGTGTCGGAATAAGCGGCGAGGGTGCTTTGCCACTGAGGTGGCACAGAGTATGGAACGGGGAAAAAAAAAACTATGTAGTCACAGGGCTAACATTGAGTGACTGTCTCCCTCCAGAGGGCTCCCCCGCCCAGGCAATGACAGTCCCCATGACCTTGCCAATACCAATGATCTTGACATGAATCTGCCCAGGGCACGGACAGGGACAGGAAATTGGAGCCGAGGTCATGATGAGGAGAGGGCATCAGCGGCCATAGCTTGTAAGACTTTTGTTCCATGCTGATGAAAAATGAGGATAATGCAGTGGTTACTTTGGACTTCCATTCTGGTCCCAGACCACATGATAGGGCTATGATCTGTGCTATATCTTGGCGTCAACCAGGCCCGAAGGATACAAACACCTGCAGTGTTGGTCAGGAAATTTGAGCAAACCCTGTCAGAAGTGCATCCGTACAGTGGATGAAGGTTGATTATGTGGGTCCCAGCCTTTACATTGCGCTCATGGCAAATACAGCTCTGGGTTGGAGTAGGTCTGGGGGAAAAAATAAGCTCCACAAATTTATGGCTGCAATGGGATTATAACTCATGACCTCTCATGACGTGGCTTTTCTGTGAGTGTGTGTGTGTGTGTGTGTGGTGTGTGTGTGTGTGTGTGTGTGTGTGTGTGTGTGTGTGTGTGTATTCATACGCCAGTGTTGACACCTCTACTGTTAACTTGTTTTTAGAAACAAAATGTGAAAGAGACTGTGTCATGTGGATTAAAATTAAGAAAAATCTTACAGGTTATGATAAAGATGTTCTGGTTGGAGCCGTATATATTCCTCCCGAAGGTAGTGTATATGGTGGTGTTGATTGCTTTGATGATCTCCAGACTAGTCTTATGCGGCATAATTCTGAAGATTATTATGTGCTATTGATGGGTGATTTCAATGCATATACACAAAAACTTTACCTGATTTTTCTTGATTTAGACCGACACGATGACGATGAAGATAATATGTTTTTTAATGAATTACCCTTCTGCATGGAACATTATGACATTCCTTATGAAAGACATTCCCAAGATTTTCGGAGACCAAACAACTATGGTTATAGATTACTGGATTTATGCAAATCTCATAAGCTGCTAATATTCAATGGCAGAGTTGGCAGAGATGCAGAATTAGGAAAATATACAAGTAGTGGATGCACTGTTATTGATTATATCATAGGTTCACCTCACTTGTATCCTCATGTCACAGATTTTGATGTTGATCCTTTTGATGCCATGTTATCAGATGTTCACTGTCCTCTAGTTATGTGTTTTAAAAGGTATTCAAGTCAGGCATGATGACTCACAGAAAACTGTAAGATGCAGTCTTCAACAATCAGTTGAATATTCAAATGTTAAGCCTGATGCTGGTCAAATCAAAATTAAAAGATGGGATGCTACTAAAGCAGAGTATTTCCGAGAAAGTTTGTGTGTTAAAGATGTTGAAGATTTAAACAATTTACTTGACAATGATAATGAATCAGTAGCCAATATAAATGAGTTGTTAACACACATTCTTATGAAAGCCGCCAAGGATACCCTTGGTGAAGTCAGAAAGGAAATAGAAGACAGTCGTCAAAACATAATCAAAATAAACCTTGGTTTAATATTGTGTGCAAGAATAGGAGGGCCGCTTATTTTAGAGCTAAAAAAAATAAAATTAAACAGAATGACTCCATTGGTAATCGTGTAAATTGTTGATTAAAAGTAAAGATTATAAGAAGGTATTAAGAAAATCAGAAAGAATTCACAACAAAGAATGGCACAAAGAGATTAGGTGTTTAAGGACAAAAGCGACCAAAAGACTACTGGGCAAAAATAAAAAGGAAACCAAATGTGTCGTGTCCTATTGGTTTGAATGAACTTTATGACCACTTTAAAAATATGAATCTCACACGTTGATGATGATGGGGTGGAAGATGATGTTGAATGTGATATAAATTTTGATCTCGAGTTTTTGAATAGACCAATCGAGGATGTAGATGTAGAATCAGCAGTGCAGAAATTGAAAAAAGGGAAAGCTCCAGGTGATGACAGGATTATAAACGAATATATTAAGAACAGCGTGCCCTTAATGACAACAATTTATCGTAAACTTTTCAATAAAGTTCTTAGCTCAGGTGTGATTCCTGAAGAATGGGTAGTGGGACTTGTTCTACCAATCTACAAAGGGAGAGGCAATAAAGACGACTGTGACAATTATCGTGGAATAACACTGCTTAGCTGCGTAGGTAAATTGTTTACAACGATTTTGAATAATCGATTAACTGATTTTCTTGAAAGTAATAAGCTGCTTTCTGAAAGTCAGGCTGGTTTTCGTCGTGGTCATTCCACATTGGATCATTTATTTGTTTTGAAAAGCCTTGTAGATATTTGCGCTGCTAAAAAAAAAGCAATTGTTTGTGCTTTTGTTGACTTTAGGAAGGCTTTTGATTCTGTGTGGAGATTAGGACTATGGCAAAAACTTGTAAAGCAAAGGAGTGAATGGTAAGATTCTCCAGGTGATTATAAACATGTATCATCAAATCAAATCGTGTGTTTTCATAAGCGGTAACAAATCTGATTATTTTAGTAGTTATAGAGGTGTGCGGCAAGGAGAAAATTTGTCTCCGGTTCTTTTTTCTTTGTTTTTGAATGACCTCGAACAATATTTTTCTGATCACAATTGTACTTCGTTAAACATTGATTTAGATCTTCCTGATGCAGACTTAAGCAGTTATCTTTGTTTATTTTTGCTTTTGTATGCTGATGACACTGTTTTGCTTGCTACCTCATGTAACGCTTTGCAAAAAGCTCTTACTGCGTTTTTAAAGAGTATTGTACTGGATGGAAACTAACTGTTAATGTACAGAAAACTAAAGTTGTGATATTCAATGGACGTAAGAATAATAAACACGTGTTTAAATTTGATAACAAAGTCATTGAAATAGTAGATAGTTTCAAATATTTGGGAATCTGTTTTAGTAGATCTGGTAAATTTCATAAATGTAAAAAACATAGGCATGATCAAGCACAAAGTGCAATGTTTCATTACTCCAAGTCGCTCGAAATCAAAAATTACCCGTGAATATTGTTTTAGATCTATTTTGAAAAGATGGTTTTACCTGTGCTATTATATGGCTGTGAAATATGGGGTTATGAAGATATCAAAATCATAGAAAGCTTGCAGCTAAAGTTCTTAAAGCATTTACTCCACCTTAATCGCAGTACCATGACAGAGTTATTATATGGGGAACTTGGGATTTATCCGTTGTCTGTGCAAATTAAAACCCGAATGATCCGATTCTGGATCTCACTAGCAACTCAAACGGATAAATATTCGAGTAAAATATATTGTGTTTTATATGACTTGTATAAAAGTGGTATTTATATGTCTGGGTGGATAAAGTGTATACAAAGCATTTTTGTAGAAACAGGCTATGATTGTATTTGGGAAACACAGCAGTTTTCTAACGAAAGATCGTTATGTAGAAACATTTCTTTATCTTTGAAAGATAACTATGTACGTTCGTGGAATAGGGTATTATATTCAAGTAATAAATGCCTATTCTATAGAGAATATAAAACAGATTTCAAACGTGAAAATTACATTGAACAATTACCTGATCTATATATATTTCCCTTAATCAAATTCCGATGTAGTAATCACAAACTCATGATTGAAGTAGGAAGAAGACTTGGTCTTGCCCGCGAGAAAACGCTTTTGTAAAGATTGTAAACAAGATGTTGGAGACGAATTTCATTTCATTATGGAATGCCAAAGTATGAAGAGTTACGAGTACGTTTTATTCCCAGAAAGTATACGAGTGTGAATCTGTTTACAACCTGTGCAGACTATTCTCGGCTGGCAAGAATGTTTCTTTAAAGCTGAGTAAATATTTAAAATTCAGCAAAATGGTGTAAGTTTATGATGACCAGCCTGCTCTGTGTTTTAGTGATTATGCCATTACGCCTTTAATACACATAAAACGCTTCCTGCATTTTGCTTAGTTATTTTGTGTCATGTTGAAGTGGATTACATTGTTTTTTTTCTTTTGTTTTTATGTCCTCCATACCCCCAAAGGGGGATATTAAATCTTGAATCTTGAATCTTGTGTGTGTGTGTGTGTGTGTGTGTGTGGTGTGTGTGTGTGTGTGTTATGTGTGTGTATATATATGTGTGTGTGTGCGTGTGTGTGTGGTGTGTGTGTGTGTGTGTGTGTGTGTGTGTGTGTGTGTGTGTGTTGTGTGTGTGTGAGAGAGAGAGAGAGAGAGAGAGAGAGAGAGTATGCATGTGTGTGTGTGTGCAGTGGTGGTGGTAGTAGTATAAAATATGAAAGTAGATTAGTGTGTGTGTGTGTGTGTGTGTGTGTGTGTGTGTGTGTGTGTGTGTGTGTGTGTGTGTGTGTGTGTGTGTGAGTGAATACAATAATTCTGATACCTGCATTTTTAAGAATTGTGTATTACTGTGTCATTGTATGTGTGTACTGATTACGTTTTGCATTTATAACATTGTACAACGTAGGTATATGCACACAAGTGTTGAATCTGTGTCATAGTGTGTGCCTGTATGTATGTATGTGTGTTCGTGTGTTGTGTGTGTGTGTGCGCATCTCATCCACTTGGAAGATATTTTTAATTCTTCCACCGCCCCACCCTTTCCTCACTGCCTCCCCTCCCCCTAACAGTTTTTTGTTGTTGTTGTTTGTTTGTTTTTTAAACCAATTCGCGAATTTTTGAAATGTTAAAATCTTATTCTAGGCATATTCCATATCAGTATGGTTCGGCGTCTAATTTGCACGTAGAGCAAGGCTTTTCAATCCCCCCCCCCCCCATCTTCCTCCCTATTCTCCCCTTCCCCAATCCATATACACCCATAAGCTGTTCGACTCTTACGAGTAATATGTCAGCCAGTTCCATACTTTAATGATCCTTGACTACCATGTATTGGATATACATGTAGTCACACAGAATGGTGTTTCTGAATTCGGTATATATGGGGCTCTCAGTGTGTGTGTGTGTGTGTGTGTGTGTGTGTGTGTTAGTGTATGTAGAAATTATCTCGTCTATAGGCTTATTGCTTTGATGTTTGGACAAAACGAACGAATGAACGAAGTTTAATGCTGTTAGGCTGTAAAAAGCCCATTGAGCAAATCGGCGGGATGTACAACAACAAAACACGACTCAATTTCGATTTTATTAACATGGAAACCACAGCAATATCCTTGTTTTTTCACTTTACGTGACGAAGTCATGAACGAGAAAATGTCACTGGTATTCACTGTCAGTTCTGTAGACGACGGTCACCCCAGGTAAAACTGGATCAGTCCGTGGGCAGCGTGCAGCCGCCATAGAGCACATGCTTGGGTCTCTGCATGCTTCGTGTTGCCGATGCGTCTTCCTTTCCAAATGCAGGACAATTTAAGACATTCCTCTTATGACATGTGTCTTTTTTTTTCTGCTTGTTAAACCAGAAAAAGCGATCGTCTTCCGAACACGGATCGCAGGAATATTCTTGAATGACGTCGTTTGATTCACACAGCAGCACACTTACATCATCCGTTTGATGGAACACATCCTACCGAAATACTTTTTGTCTGTAGCTTGCTCCAGACTTGTGTCGATGTCCGACTGGTGGATTTGGGTATGTGCGTGAGTACGCACGCGCGCATGTGTGTGCGCTTGTGTGTGTATGTGTATGTGTGCGCGCGTATTTTTGTGTGTTAATTATGCTTCTTGCTTTGAATGAAAAACGTTGGTATTCTGTTCATAATGTTTTCTTAAATGTCAGTACAACTTTGAGTTAATCTGACAATAAATGGTTTCAGTCAGAGAGAGAGTGCGCTAGCAGACAGAAGAAGTCAGTATTCCAATAGAATGGAAGGATAGATGCAAAGCGAAACTTGAATCGAATAAAACAAACACTCCACAATAAGGTTTTCATTTATCTTTAATCCAGTAAATAAAGCAGACCACATACACACTTATATTTCTCGCTTTGTTTTGTTAAAACTCACTTACATTATAGCTGTAGCACACACACACACACACACACACACACACACACACACACACACACACACACACACACACTGACACAGAGTACTATTTTTGTCAGTGGACAACAAACTTAAGAAAAAAAAAAAAAGGAAACTACATATCAATCCCATGGTTCAATTTGTTTATGGGCCATTTTCCCTTCTTGTACTAAATTGTAAGTGGTGGTCAAATGCTGATGACTTCTCTTTCAGAGAATGTGATGAATTGAAACTTGCCGTATATTTAGCAGGGCCCTTGTGTGACCTTCATAGTTGGTTGGGCAATAACCTACATGACCTGATGTGGACATGTGTAAAGTAATCTACCAACGACAAGAATGGAAGTCGTCCCTGGCAAAATTCCATTGTACAAGTCCTTTCTGATTTTTCGAACACAGATGTTTTTGGTTCTAGGCAATACCACATAGACTCAGGAACACACTCAATGAAAAGCATGAAAAGCAGATAAGCCTGATTGAGTGGCATGAAACACACATGCACACACGCCATGAGCATGTGCACACACACCACACACACACACACACACCCACACACACACACACACACACACACACACACACACGCGCACGCGCGCACACACACACACACACACACACACACACACACACACACACACACACACACACACACACACACACACACAGTATTATTTAATGCTTTTAAGGTCTGTCTAAAAATACTTTGAGCTTAAAGACGTTAAATCAAGGAAAGCAGAGCGAACACACACACACACACACGTGCACACCACACACACACATGCATGCACACACACACACACACTTGTATGCAAATGTGTTCACATGATTTGCATGAATTATAACACTAAGTCCAACACAGGCGCTCTCTCTCTTTCTCTCTCTCTCTCTCTCTCTCACACGTACACACACACATACTTGTATGCAAGCGTGCTCACATGATTTGCATACATCATAACGCTAAAATATACTGTATCACACTTTAACAATTTTGCTGTAAAAGTATATCATGAAATGAAAATAAACAAAAACAAAAAGTATTCAACTGAACAATAAATAACCATGCCATAGCACTGATACAGCACATACTCATAGAGTATTAAACATGGACCAGACACAAGTATAACATAGTGCACATGTGCGTGCTCAAACCAGTCACTCACATACTGTATATTTCATGCATAGCAGTTGTGAAAAATGAAAGAAAAAAACGAAAGAAAAGTCAAGAATGTTGTTAAATCAACTTGCCCCATAAGTGATTTTGGGGTGTGAAAGACTGCACAGAATATTTATGCTCCAGGTTTAAAACTGCTTTGCAAACAGATCAATAAAAACAAAAAAAATGAAAGGAGAGAGAGAAAAGGAAAAAAAATTAATAACACAAAGATTGAAGAGCAGCAGGAGAACAAATGAAAGGAATCAGCACTCCTCAGTCAATACATACTAACAATCAAGTGAAAATGACAATGACAACAATAAGAAGTCAAATAAAAAAGCAAAAATGAAACTGGCACACACTCTTCTCTCCTCTTTCTACCCCCCCCTCAAAAAAAAAAAAAGAGAAGAAAACAGCAAGAAGAAAGTAAGTAAACAGATTTTAAACAAAAAAAAAAAAAAAAAGCAATAGCTGAGACAAATGAGCAAACCACAAACAACAGAACAAACACTTCTGAACTGATGTATTCTGAATAGAGCGCAGATACTGGAAAAACATGTGCCTATGGTCTTATATCATTGCAATAGAATTTGGAGAGAGAGAGAGAGAGAGAGAGAGAGAGAGAGAGAGACAGGGGGAGGGGGGCAGAAAGACAGAGAGAGAAACAGAGGGAAAGAACATGTACATGACAGACAGACAGAGAGAGAGAGAGAGAGAACATGTCCATTCTTGTCATTTCAAGTGTATGTTTGTGTGCATTGTCAGAGAACATGCAAGCTCACACACACATGTTTTGTGCCATCTAAAAATATTTCAGGGCAGACAGCACAAAAAAGTAATGTTTTCAAATGCTCCATACTTTCAGCTCAAAGGGCTGTATACGCTGGCACTGTAGCGTGCAGTACAGTAACCTGAAACCGCTTGCCCAATCACTTGCTGGAGAGCTTCCAGTTCGCATGTTCTAAGAGCCTGTGGCTCAGGCGCATGGCTTTCTTAATGGATCAATGGCTGCTCTTTCATGTCAATGCAGAATTATTCTGACCCGTTTTTCCACTGCTCGTGCCTGCCTTTAGAAAATTCACTCAAACAGTTGGAGAAAAAGATATTGATTGCTTATGTGCTTTTGGACTCAAATCCTGAGTACAGTAATGCCATTACGTCTGTAGCTGAAGAAAGTGGGTAAAATCAAAGAAAAGTATAGTCAATGCATGAGTTTTTTACTAAGAAAAAGAACTTCAATATAAATTGCATAATTCATTAATGACGGATGAACCAATCATTCAAAATCTCATTTGTGGGAAAACATTCATCATAACACCAGTAATGATTACGAACAATGATCCAACTCAGGTTGCATAATTATGGTGAAGCAACAGAATTCTCAATAAATATCAACAGACTTAGTGTCTGTGTGCATGTGTTTGTGTCTGTGTGCATGCGTGTGTGTGTGTGTGTGTGAGGTACCAGCTCCATACTGACACGGTGACGATTGGCCACCAGTCTGTGAAATGGACAGAAATGAAACATTTTGTGCTGAGTAGTATCAGTAATATAAAGTAAAAGCGCAGCCAGACTCCCACATGTTAATTTACTCTACTTAGAAGAATGACGATGTTGTGTGTGTGTGTGTGTGTGTGTGTGTGTGTGTGTGTGTGTGCATGTGTGCATGTGTGTGTGTGTGTGTGTGTGTGTGAGTATATACCATGTAGTAGTAGCACTTTCATTTTATGTCTTTTCACAAAATCATATGATATTAGGCAATGACCGGAGTGTGCCAAAGGCCCATAAAGAGGTGAAGAGCAAAGGTATCACCTCTGTGTGTGTGTGTGTGTGTGTGTGTGTGTGTGTGTGTGTGTGTGTGTGTGTGCACATGTGGACACATATGTAACTATGTTATCTGCAATGTCTATCCATGCATTGTTGCACATATATGTGTGTGTGTGGGTGCGTGCATGCATGTGTGTGTGCGTGTGTGTGTGTGTGTGTGTGTGTGTGTGTGTGTGTGTGTGTGTGTGTGTGTGTGTGCGCTTTTGTGTATACACATGTATGAACATGATGCATACAACAGACACCGGGGAAAAGTGTAACTAAAACAAAACTGATGCGATTCACAGTCTGCGAGTATCACAATGAGTCTTGGTGAATGTCACCTTCAGATGGTCAATATATTCAGAAAACAAAACCCTTCCCCTCCCCGGTACTTCTTCGCTATGACAGTCCCACAGGTAATCCATCCAGTGGACAATTCTGGGAAGAATTAGCCAGCCACATGTCAATACACTGCACATGGAACACATGTTCACAAGGCAGAAACTTTCTGGACTGCCCCACCTCGTACACCTCCATACACACACTGCACACCCCTCTCAGCAGTGGACTCGTCCACCACATCAGTCTTTGAACTCGGCAATGACGTCATGGGCGACAGTCTTTGGCGCTACACTTTCGTCAAGCCTCAGCAGCATCTCGTAGTCCTCTGGGGTCATTTCCCGGTGCTGAATGTTGATGAGGAAAGAGACCAGATCGGTTGCAGCTCGCTGTCGGCGTTCCTGTTGTCCAAGGCGTGGTGCAGGTTCTGGGCAGGGTGTGGGGGACGGGAAGAGAAAGGACCAGATCCTGGACCCCCTCCCACCTCCAAACCCGCCTCTCATGTTTGCTTTGATGGCAGATTTAGCCACATCCAGGCACACGCCTTCCCTCTTGTATGGGGACGGGAGGTGGGGGTGCTCCAGGTTGGAACAGTGCAGGAACAGGTTGCGTTTGTAGATTCTGAAGTGGATGTACAGGGTCTTGCGGCCACGGTTGTTGCGGACGGAGGTGATGTCTTTGCTCCTCACCTGTCTGTGGGCCTTTTGCACACGCCGGTCACTGTCTTTGCGCAGGAATTTCTTCTCTTTGTTCATGTTTGTTCCTTCCACCTGCAGAAGGTGGCGGTAGGGTCTGACCTGGGCATCTAGATTGTCCAGGTCAGCCTCAACGACAGCATCAAAAACCTTCAGTTCTTTGTCCATTTCCTTTTCATCACACACTCCTGGTTCACGGGGGAACAAGGTGAGTTTGAAGCCCATGTCTTCGGCACTAACCGCTCTCCATTTCTTCTTCTTGCGTTTTTTCTTTCTCTTTTTTCCCAAGCCTTCCACTTTCCCTCATGAATTCGTCTGGCAGTCCCACAATGGTGGAACCATATTTAGGCTTTGCGCTCGGCGCTTGGGGCTCCGTGAGCGCTTCGAATCTCGCACTTTCCTCGCGCTCGTCTGACTTGATCATGCCGTCTTTGCCCGTGTCTTCGACATGTCCTGGTTGCTGTTGTTCCTCTGAAAACGAAACGGGCGAACCGCTCGATGTGCTGCTACCAGCGAGGTCAGGAGATGAAGAACGGCTTGCATCATCATGGCTATCGGAACTGTGTCGGGATGTGGAGACACTGACAGATATGGCTAAATACACACCTTGAGCCCTCGGAGAGAGGTCCAAGTTATCGTCTTGCTGGGAAATCCCCATGGTTGCTGTCGTCTGCAGGACAGGTATACTCGCTGCTAACATTCCTCCGCTTTCCGCCGATTTCTCCTTCTCCGTGATGTTTGGCACTGTGGAAAACGTGTGATTCGGTGCCACACGGCACGAAGCCGCCTATGCAGCCGAGATTATTTCTATGCTGATTTCGAGAGAAAAACTACAAATTTAAAGACATATAGTACCTTTCTTGCACCACTCTCCAGCAATGTTTTGGGTTGACAACACTATTTTTAGAAGCTATTCAGCGTTTATTTAGGGATAGTGATCTCATTTAAACGTGTTCTGGTTGGTTGACTAAATTCGCGCGAGATAATACGAGAAAAGGAAGGTCATGGTTAAGCCGCTAGGCGTGGACATTTCACGTGAAAATCGTTTACAAACCAAATGACATCTCTATTTTATGGCTTACTTCGGGAATAGAGACAGAAAAGAGCGAGACACGGCAGTGGGGGGTACATAACTAGTAATTAATTCTTTTCAGACCTTAAGCTTTCTAAGACATAATTCATATTGAAGATTCAGTGAAAGTTGAATGAATCAAAACTGAGAAAGCTACGCCTGCACCTCGACTGTCTACTTGCTTCTGATTGGTGGTCGGTAGGCGCGGCATGCTTGTATTTGCTCGTGAACATGCTTTCGCCGAAGATGACGGACATCAGCTGCGACAGTAACTCAGTCTGGAAACATCCTGTGGTATGCTAGTATTTGTTGTTATTTATGGTTATGTCAGGGCAGGAAGCAGGGCAAATCTTTAGCACAAAAAATATGGGTTACTCTCTCTTTTTTCTGTTGCTGTTATAACCTAGGAAGGTTCCAGCAACGTACAAGTCCTGATACTGAATGGGCCTTGAACCTTTTTTTGTTGTTGCTCTGTGAAGCATGTTTTAATTCAAGTTTGAGTAGAACGCACCAGTATTCCTTGCGCACCAGTACCTGCGAACCCGCCCGAACTTGCTGAAGAGACGACAGGGACGAGTCTTGTCGATATATCTATGGGACAGTGCATGTGTGGAAAGTCCCAGTTCTTCGGGTTGAGCAGCCTTAATCAACTTGCTGATTTTTTTTTTTTTTTTTTTTTTTTTTTTTTGCTGCTGTTACTTTATTTGGGGAGGGGGGGGGGGGTATGTGTGACACCTACGCTACTGATATTACTAAAGAAAAAAAAAGCCCCTCTTGTATCGACCTCACAGATTAGCGCTGTGCTGATAGAACAACTGCCGTGCTGGGTCCTGAATAGTCACCCACACACCGTAAATTGCCGGTACCAGTCATTGAGAACCAGACAAAGGGGAGGATGGATGGGCGGAAGGGGAGGGGCGAGGGGGTGTGGTACTCGAGGACTTAAACCATCAGTCTCAGATCTGCTAAAGAAGCACCGTGGCAAAACTACCCTGCCCACTCCCACCCTTTTTCCATGCTGTCCCCTCAAAAAGAATCTACGCAAAACGTGCTTCATGCTTTTCACACACCACTGCTCCACTTACCATGGTCTGCCCATGTTGTGGCATTATCACCAAAATTGTCAGCTAGACAAGATAGGCTGGTGAGCATGCCTGGATTGTTCCTCTCCCATGACATCGCACCTCCCTTAACCTCTTGCATGAAGCAAATAAATGAAAGACATGACAGTTTGAACTTGTGACAAAACTGATGAATGTGCAGTAAAGCCTCCCTTCTGTCTATGATTCCAAGCTGGGCTTTTCCAGCCAGTGATGCCCTGCAAAAAGAATAGGTCAGCCAGTCGCCAGGCAGCTCTGATATTCAATTCCATGAGGGGATAGCTCAGCCCGGCTTTTAATCTCAAGTTTGATCATGCCAAAATGTATGTAAACACAACGAGAGACAAACAAGGAAGCCACTTTATTCCTCTTATCAACATGTGCTGTCAGGAGTTAGCTGTCTTTTGCATGCTGCACAGTGATATTTCATAAGAGCAAGCTTTTTCTGTGTAAGTGCTATAACCACAGTGAATTCTGTGAGGAACTAAAACTGATCGTGATCTTGGCTGCAGCTGCTGGAAAAAGAAAAAGGTAAAAGAAAAATCATGCCCAGAGTAGATGATGCATTGTTGAGCAAAAAGCCTTTGCTATAGTAAGAGGATAACCTTGATTGTTTGAGTGTCACACCTTAACAATTTAGCATGTTCAGTTCTCGTGACTGATAAGTTTCCTGTCTCTTAAGTAACAGCTGATGGCATACCAGGAGCAAGATATATGGCATTTACTCCTCAAAGACCATGTATTTTGGCCAATACTGTTTGCCCTCTACATCAATGACTTACCAGCCCTTGCTTAGAGTTCTGTTCACTCCTGTTCAGACAAACTTTTTTTTCTCTGGTAATTTTTTTTTTTTCGTGTTTTCCTTTAGATTGATTGTGGTAGGCTTTGATGAATGGAAAACAGGCCGGACTGAA
Source organism: Conus betulinus (assembly GCA_016801955.1). NCBI lineage: Eukaryota > Metazoa > Mollusca > Gastropoda > Neogastropoda > Conidae > Conus > Conus betulinus. The sequence goes on along the minus strand of JADBJO010016336.1, from coordinate 19,961 downwards.
AATGAACACAAGAAAGTGTAAAATAATGCAGGCTTTATGTATAACACAAAACAAAGTACATTTCTGTTAGGTCTTCCTTTTTCAGATGTTACAGACAGTAAACAGAGGGCACAAAACAGTACTCCGCTGATAGCAGTCAGCATCAGGAATGAGTCTGCCACTCTGCATGAACTGCGTATACTTGTCTTACTAGGTGTCATCGTTTGAATTGGAATGTCATAAATTGTGCAATATACATCATACATATGTTTGTTTTTTTCTTCATAAAGGAAATGACCCCTCTATCTCTCTCTCCCTCTCTCTTTTCTGTCTGTTACTTGATGGCGGTTCTGAAACAGCCTTGTGTTGGGTGGCTGGGCTACATTGAAACTCCGGGGACCCACCTGCTAGTCATCGTGATCTGAAGTGTTATTTCACTTCCCAGAAGTACAATTTTTTTCTATGTGAACTTCGTCCTCTAAATTTAGATGTGGGCTTACATCCTGTAAATGTATGTAGATGTGGGCATCCTTCAATTGTTTATGTAGATGTGGACATCCTGTAAATAAATGTATGTAGATGTAGGCATCCCGTAAATAAATGTATGTAGATGTAGGCAACCTATTAATGTATGTAGATGTAGGCATCCTGTAAATAAATGTATGTAGATGTGGGCATCCTGTAAATAAATGTATGTAGATGTAGGCATCCCGTAAATGTATGTAGATGTGGGCATCCTGTAATATATGTATGTAGATGTAGGCATCCTGTAAATAAATGTATGTAGATGTAGGCATCCTGTAAATAAATGTATGTAGATGTAGGCAACCTATTAATGTATGTAGATGTAGGCATCCTGTAAATGTATGTGGATGCAGGCATCCTGTAAATGTATGTGGATGCAGGCATCGTGGTCGGAGGGCTTGCGTGGTCCTGTGATCCCTTAGCTTTTGCTGGCGGGGGCATCAATACTTGAAGATAGGCTAGTTTTTTTAACATGCTTCTAGGCCTGAAAAGTTGAAGATGCTATCTGGCCTAAGCGCAACGTGGTAAGGAGTGATGCCCCTGGTAGTGCTTCCCATGTCAGACAGGCTAAGGGTGAGGATCCTGACTAATAGTAACCGCCTTCTCCTTTTCTTGTTTTCTGCCTTTCTTATTTGGCTCTTTGCTATCTTCGTCTCCCCATCAAGTCTTCTTTCCCACACTCCTTTTCTCTCTGTGGTCTTCTTAAGATCGGGGGATGAGATCCTGGTGATTGAGAGGGCCAGCGCCCTCAACACATTACTTTGGCTCGGACCTCTCCTAGACAGGAGGCACACATGGGCCTGTGTGTGTCAACCGGCTTCCCCTGCATGGGGTTAGGTCAAAACGGGCAGCCCCCCAGCTGGCCAAGGTAACCCCTGCAGTGCTCAGTTCTCTGTTCCCGGGAGCTGGGCATAATCGGGGGGGATAGGGTAAGTTGGCGCTGCTTTGTTGTATATCCCTCCTGAAACCTGGAAGGGGTCCAAGACAAGAGTTTCTTGGCCCTGGCCCCTAAGTTGGACTCGATGGTGGGTGGGTAGGGGAGGGACGAATTCCTAAATCATATACCATGGCTTCAATATCTAAACTCCCTTCCAAAAGAGAAAGAGAGAGAGAGACAAAGTGAGATCTGATGGTGATCATGATTCTGACTCGGACTCAGAAATCCGAACAGAATCTGGATCTTGGCCTTCGTGGTTGGTGGTGGAGGGCGCTGATGTAGACAAACCTTTGTCTGCACTCAGCCCCTTTGCAATCCAGAAAGGTTTTAGTTGTCTGTCAGGAAACCTAAAATCAATCAAACGTCTGAGAAATGGGTCATTTCTGGTGGAATGTGGTACAAAATGTCAGTCAGATCGGCTCCTGAAATCTACAACTCTTGTTGACCGAAAAAATCAAAGTGTCGCCTCACAAGAACCTAATTCTTCAAAGGGAGTCATTCGCTGCCCAGACTTGAAAGGAGTATCGGAGGATGAGATAAGGTTCGAACTGAAATCCCAGGGAGTCATGGATGTGCGAAGAGTCACAATTCGCAAGGGTTCTGAAAGAGTGCCAACAAATACCCTCTTTCTGACCTTCTGCACCCCTTCGCTGCCACAGTCTATCAAGGTGGGCTATTTGAACGTCAAGGTTAGCCTGTATGTTCCATCCCCGATGCGTTGTTTCCGGTGCCAGAAGTTTGGCCCATGTGCGGGATCGATGCTCTGGGGAGGAGATTTGTGGCGTCTGCTGCCAACCGAGCCACGAGATGCCGTGCGTTCATTCATCCGGCGTTGTGCAAACTGCGGAGGCGGCCACCCATCCTCCTCTCGAGAGTGTCCGGTTTGGCGCCAGGAAAGTAGTATCCAAAGGGTGAAGACGGAAAGAAAGATTCCATTCCACGAGGCAAAAAGGTTGGTTCTGGGCAGTCCGCAGCATCCGAACAAGTCCTACTCTCAGGTTGTGAAACAAGTTTCTACAGTATCTGTCTCCTCCAGTCAGACAGACACCTTTAGTTTTTCCAAGACTCTGCAATCGAAACCATCTGCCCCCAGCGGAGGCAAGAAATCCGCTACCCCTGTGATAAACTCCCATGGTGGTGGCGTAAAACCTGCTGCCTCCCATTCTGCCCAGCAGACACAGGTTGGGAGACTCTCTGCTTCGACACAGCTCCCCTTCCCCCCAAAAAACCCCCTGTTCCTCCCAAGGGCACTCGCGCGCCCCCAAGCGGTGCCTCATCAAGGCACGATCCCAGGGAAGCCCTCTGGTGTAGAGGTCATTGAGGTGGATTGCCCATCATCTGCCTCCGGAGCTTCCAAGAAAACAAAAAAAAGTCCAGAGAAAAGACATTCAAGTTTGGAAACACGCAATCCATATTCTCCTTTGCAGTCGGATGATGATGAGACAGTAATGGACTGAGAAGTCTGTTGCCATCTCTCCATCCTCATGGATTCAATATCTCACTGGAACATTCGAGGTTTGATTCTAATTTTGAAGAGCTGCAGCTCCTCTGTCAACATTTAAAAACCTGCTGTCTTAGCTCTTCAAGAGACTCTGATACGCTCTGACAAATCTTTCTCTTTATCGGGTTTTAATGTTCTTTCTAAACCAGCACAGCCTTCTGCAGTTGGAGTGACGGGTGGTGTGTCGTTGCTTATCCACAAATCTCTTCTGTTTAGCCCTGTCTACCTCAGTTCTCCCCTCCAAGCTTTAGCTGCCAGGTCTCTCTGCATAAAACGGTCACTATTTGTTGTCTATATCTGCCTCCTTCTGTATCCATCAGTCGACAAGAACTGGTCAGCCTGATTGAGGAGCTTCCACGACCTTTTTTGCTGTTGGGCGATTTCAATGGGCACAATCCTCTTTGGGGTAGCGTTGATACTTCGTCTAGAGGTCTCCTTCTGGAAAACGTCTTCTCAGAGCTTGACCTGTGTTGTCTTAATGATGGATCTCCAACCTTCCTCCACTCTGCTACTGGTGCTCTCTCATGTTTGGATCTGTCAGTGTGCGACCCCTCGCTGGTCCTGGACTATGAGTGGTCGGCACTTGACGATCTGCATGGGAGTGACCATTTTCCAATTGTTCTAAAATCCAAAATAACTGAAAGCCGCACTGTTCCAGAACATCTAAATTTCAACAAGGCGAACTGGGATCTTTTTGCAGGAACTGTCCGTGGGGAACTCACAGAGGAAGTTCTACAAAGTCCGGATCCCGCAGAAACGGTTTCCAATATCCTCATAAAATGCGCCAAGGCCTCCATTCCAACTTCCTCAAACAAACCCCAAATGCAAAGACACCCTGGTTTAATTTTGACTGCCAACAAATCTCAAAAGTACGTAAACGGGCTCAGCGTCAGGTATACCAACGACCCTCTGGTCCTAACGCCCGAGCCCATCAGAAACTCCGTGCTAAATCGAGACATACTTTCAAAATCAGTAAACGTCGGTCTTGGAGAAACTTCTGCTCCGGACTGACATCTAAAACTTCAAAGAAAAAAGTTTGGAACATCATCAGAAAAATCAAAGGGAAGAACACCAACCCCCTCCATTCATCACCTGAAACTTGCCGATGCTTTGATCACTGACAAACAAGCTGTTGCCAATCTGTTGGCCTCCACCATCCAGCAGAACTCCTCATCTTTAAATAAATCTGCAGCCTTTTTAAGAAAAATAAGCAAATTAGAGAGAAATCTTCATACAATTTCACATCAGACAACTCTGAAGCTTACAATCTGCCTTTCTCGATTAGCGAACTAAAATCAGCTTTGCAAACCTGCAATGACTCTGCCCCTGGTCTGGATGACATTCATTATCAGGTTTTGAAACACCTTCCAGAAAGCTGTCTCCAGACCCTTCTCAAAGTCTATAACCATATCTGGACCACAGGGTGCTTCCCGCCCTCCTGGCGGAAAGCCCTGATCATTCCAATCCCCAAACCTGGAAAGGACCCTACCAACCCATCCCATCAAACTATCGCCCAATAGCTCTGACCAGCTGCCTGTGTAAGCTGATGGAAAAGATGGTCAACTCCGTCTGATGATGTGGAAGCTGGAAACCGACGGCCTTTTGGCCAGTGAACAGTGCGGGTTCCGCAAGTACCACTCGACACAGTTGACCATTTAATCCGTCTAGAAACCACCATACGCAACGCCTTTGTCAATAAGCAGCATGTGGTCGCTATCTTTTTCGACCTAGAAAAAGCATATGACACCACGTGGAAATCAGGGATCCTTATGGATTTGCATAAACTTGGTTTTCGTGGCTATCTGCCTATGTTTATCGAAAACTTTCTGGCTGATCGACAGTTCCAGGTGCGTGTTGGCACACCACACTCTCGGACATCCATGGGCAGGAGTTGGGTGTACCTCAGGGGAGCATCCTTTCTCCTGCCCTTTTCAGCATTAAGATCAATGACATTGTGAAATCGGTAAGCCAGGGCTCTGAGTCTTCTTTGTTCGTTGACGACTTCGCGCTGTACGCAGTTGGAGCTTCTTACGCCAGCGTACAGCGGCGACTCCAACTTTGTGTCAACAGGATTCAACAGTGGGCCGAGGACAACGGGTTTACCTTTTCACGTACAAAAACCCAGTCAATCCATTTTCACAATTTTCGTCAATTTTTTTGCTGATCCTGAAATTCTTCTGGATAAGACCACCATTCCAGCTGTTAAGGAAGCGAAATTTCTGGGGGTTATTTTTGATCAAAAACTGAACTTTCTCAGCCATATTAAAAACCTCAAAACTCTTGCCAGAAAGCTCTGAATATTCTGCGGGTCGTAGCACACACTGACTGGGGCGCTGATAAGAAAACTTTGCTGCACCTCTACAGAGCCCTGGTCCGTTCCAAACTGGACTATGGTTGTGCTGTGTATGGCTCTGCAAGACCGTCTTACCTCAAACTCTTAGACCCTATCCACCATCAAGGGCTTCGTCTATGTCTTGGAGCATTCCGCACCACCCCTGTGTACAGCCTGTACGCAGAGGCAGGTGAACCCTCACTGTCCAACCGCAGGTTGAAACTATCTTTGAACTACTATATCAGACTTCTCTCTGAACCAGAAAACCCTGCCTATGACTGTGTCTTTTGACCCTCAGTTCCAAAACAAATTCGAAAACAACCCTACCTGTATTCCGTCGTTTGGCCTTCGTATGCAGCCTCACGCACGGAATGCAGGTCTAGACCTAGGAGTTGTGTCTGATTTTTCCAAGTTTCCAGATGAGCCTCCGTGGACCTTTTTCACACCAGACATTCGTTTTGATCTTGCAGCTTTTCGCAAAGAGTCCACCAGCTCTCTGGCATACAAGGCGTTGTATGCTGAGCTGAGTTCAAAACTCCCATCCTATCAGAAAATTTTCACTGACGGTTCCAAGTCTGAAGATGGAGTGGCCTGTGCAGCCTACTGCCCTGGTGCTCCTCTCAAATACTGTTAGAACATATTCCTTCAGACGCTTCTGCTTACTCTGCTGAACTTACAGCTCTGGTTCTGGCACTAAGAATAATCTCACAGTCTCCAAAGAGGACTTTCTGGTTTTGTCGGATTCGCTGTCGGCTTTGGAGGCCATATCTGGCCGCAACCTTCAGCACCCCGAACTTTTACACACTTTTTTGACCTTTTTACCAAGTTGACAGCGGAGGGTTACAACATTCTTCTGGCTTGGGTTCCTGGTCATGTTGGCATCGGAGGAACGAAATGGTGGATCGTTTGGCCAAGAATGCCACAAGAGAGAAACTGTCAAACACACCTATCCCCTGCTCGGATCTGAAACCCAAAATTAACGATTATGTAAAAGACCTCTGGCAGGAGGATTGGAATACACAGACGGATAACAAACTCTTTCAGATCCGTCCAAACCTAAAGGAGTTCCTCCCATCTTCGTCTGGTGGTCGTAAAGAAGAAACAGTTCTGTGCCGGCTGCACACCGGCCATTCGTATTTTACCCATTCCTACCTTTTAAAGAGTGAAGAAGTTCCTTGGTGCATTCCGTGTCATGTGCCACTCACAATGAAAAACGTGGTGACAGCCCTGATATGGCCCTTTGCGGTCGGCTGGGCTATAAGCAACATTATCTTATCTTATCTTATCCTGTCAATGTATGTAGATGTGGGCATCCTGTAAATTAATGTATGTAGATGCAGGCATCCTGTAAATTAATGTATGTAGATGCAGGCATCTTGTAAATAATGTATGTAGATGTGGGCATCCTGTAAATTAGTGTATGTAGATGTAGGCATCCTTTAAATGTATGTAGATGTGGGCATCCTGTAAATGTATGTAGATGTGGGCATCCTGTAAATGTATGTAGATGCAGGCATCCTGTAAATTAATGTATGTAGATGCAGGCATCCTGTAAATTAATGTATGTAGATGCAGGCATCCTGTAAATGTATGTAGATGTGGGCATCCTGTAAATTAATGTATGTAGATGCAGGCATCCTGTAAATTATGTACATGCAGGCATCCTGTAAATTAGTGTATGTAGATGTGGGCATCCTGTAAATGTATGTAGATGTGGGCGTCCTGTAAATTAGTGTATGTAGATGTGGGCATCCTGTAAATTAATGTATGTAGATGTGGGCATCCTGTAAATTTATGTAGATATGGGCATCCTGTAAATTAGTGTATGTAGATGTGGGCATTCTGTAAATTAATTTATGTAGATGTGGGCATCCTGTAATTAATGTGTGTAGATGTGGGCATCCTGTAAATTAATGTGTGTAGATGTGGGCATCCTGTAAATTAATGTATGCAGATGTGGGCATCCAGTAAATTGATGTATGTAGATGTAAGCATCCTGTAAATGTATGTAGATGTGGGCATCCTGTAAATGTATGTAGATATGGGCATCCGGTAAATTAATTTATGTAGATGTGGGCATCCTGTAAATTAATTTATGTAAATGTGGGCATCCTGTAAATGAATGTAGATGTGGGCATCCTGTAAATGTATGTAGATGTAGGCATCCTGTAAATTAAGGTATGTAGATGTGGGCATCCTGTAAATCAATGTATGTAGATGTAAGCATCCTGTAAATGTGTGTAGATGTAGGCATCCTGTAAATTAATGTATGTAGATGTTGGCATCCTGTAAATTAATGTATGCAGATTTGGGCTTCCTGTAAATGTATGTAGATGTAGCATCCTGTAAATGTATGTAGATGTGGGCATCCTGTAAATGTCTGTAGATGTAGGCATCCTGTAAATAAATGTATGTAGATGTGGGCATCCTGTAAATAAATGTATGTAGATGTAGGCATCCCGTAAATGTATGTAGATGTGGGCATCCTGTAAATATATGTATGTAGATGTAGGCATCCTGTAAATAAATGTATGTAGATGTAGGCATCCTGTAAATAAATGTATGTAGATGTAGGCAACCTATTAATGTATGTAGATGTAGGCATCCTGTAAATGTATGTGGATGCAGGCATCCTGTAAATGTATGTGGATGCAGGCATCCTGTAAATGTATGTAGATGCAGGCATCCTGTAAATGCAGGCATCCTGTAAATGTATGTAGATGCAGGCATCCTGTAAATGTATGTAGATGCAGGCATCCTGTAAATTAATGTATGTAGATGCAGGCATCCTGTAAATTAGTGTATAAAGATGCAGGCATCCTGTAAATTAGTGTATGTAGATGTGGGCATCCTGTAAATTAATGTATGTAGATGTGGGCATCCTGTCAATGTATGTAGATGTGGGCATCCTGTAAATTAATGTATGTAGATGCAGGCATCCTGTAAATTAATGTATGTAGATGCAGGCATCTTGTAAATTAATGTATGTAGATGTGGGCATCCTGTAAATTAGTGTATGTAGATGCAGGCATCCTTTAAATGTATGTAGATGTGGGCATCCTGTAAATGTATGTAGATGTGGGCATCCTGTAAATGTATGTAGATGCAGGCATCCTGTAAATTAATGTATGTAGATGCAGGCATCCTGTAAATTAATGTATGTAGATGCAGGCATCCTGTAAATGTATGTAGATGTGGGCATCCTGTAAATTAATGTATGTAGATGCAGGCATCCTGTAAATTATGTACATGCAGGCATCCTGTAAATTAGTGTATGTAGATGTGAGCATCCTGTAAATGTATGTAGATGTGGGCGTCCTGTAAATTAGTGTATGTAGATGTGGGCATCCTGTAAATTAATGTATGTAGATGTGGGCATCCTGTAAATTCATGTAGATATGGGCATCCTGTAAATTAGTGTATGTAGATGTGGGCATTCTGTAAATTAATTTATGTAGATGTGGGCATCCTGTAAATTAATGTGTGTAGATGTGGGCATCCTGTAAATTAATGTGTGTAGATGTGGGCATCCTGTAAATTAATGTATGCAGATGTGGGCATCCAGTAAATTGATGTATGTAGATGTAAGCATCCTGTAAATGTATGTAGATGTGGGCATCCTGTAAATGTATGTAGATATGGGCATCCTGTAAATTAATTTATGTAGATGTGGGCATCCTGTAAATTAATTTATGTAAATGTGGGCATCCTGTAAATGAATGTAGATGTGGGCATCCTGTAAATGTATGTAGATGTAGGCATCCTGTAAATTAAGGTATGTAGATGTGGGCATCCTGTAAATCAATGTATGTAGATGTAAGCATCCTGTAAATGTGTGTAGATGTAGGCATCCTGTAAATTAATGTATGTAGATGTGGGCATCCTGTAAATTAATGTATGCAGATTTGGGCGTCCTGTAAATGTATGTAGATGTAGCCATCCTGTAAATGTATGTAGATGTGGGCATCCTGTAAATGTCTGCAGATGTGGGCATCCTGTAAATTAATGTATGTAGATGTGGGCATCCTGTAAATTAATGTATGCAGATGTGGGCATCCTGTAAATTGATGTATGTAGATGTAAGCATCCTGTAAATGTATGTAGATGTGGGCATCCTGTAAATGTATGTAGATATGGGCATCCTGTAAATTAATTTATGTAGATGTGGGCATCCTGTAAATTAATTTATGTAAATGTGGGCATCCTGTAAATGTATGTAGATGTGGGCATCCTGTAAATGTATGTAGATGTAGGCATCCTGTAAATGTATGTAGATGTGGGCATCCTGTAAATGTCTGCAGATGTGGGCATCCTGTAAATTAATGTATGTAGATGTGGGCATCCTGTAAATTAATGTATGTAGATGTGTGCATCCTGTAAATTAATGTATGCAGATTTGGGCATCCTGTAAATTAATGTATGTAGATGTGGGCATCCTGCAAATGTATGTAGATGTGGGCATCCTGTAAATTAATGTATGCAGATGTGGGCATCCTGTAAATGTATGTAGATGTGGGCATCATGTAAATGTATGTAGATGTGGGCATCCTGTAAATACATGTAGATGTAGACATCCTGTAAATGTATGCAGATGTGGGCTTCCTGTAAATTAACGTATGTAGAAGTGGGCTTCCTGTAAATGTATGTAGATGTGGGCATCCTGTAAATTAATGTATGCAGATTTGGGCATCCTGTAAATGTATGTAGATGTGGGCATCCTGTAAATTAATGTGTGTAGATGTGGGCATCCTGTAAATTAATGTATGTATATGTGGGCATCCTGTAAATTTATGTAGATGTAGGCATCCTGTAAATGTATGTAGATGTGAGCATTCTGTAAATTAATGTTTGTAGATGTGGGCATCCTGTAAATGTATGTAGATGTGGGCATCCAGTAAATTAATGTTTGTAGATGTGGGCATCCTGTAAATGTATGTAGATGTGGGCTTCCTGTAATTAATGTATGTAGATGTGGGCATCCTGTAAATGTATGTAGACGTGGGCTTCCCGTAAATGTATGTAGATGTGGGCATCCTGTAAATTAATTTACGTAGATGTGGGCATCCTGTAAATGTATGTAGGTGTAGGCATCCTGTAAATGTATGTAGATGTGGGCATCCTGTAAATGTATGTAGATGTGGGCTTCCTGTAAAGGTATGTAGATGTGGGCTTCCTGTAAATGTATGTAGATGTGGGCTTCCTGTAAATGTATGCAGATGTAGGCATCCTGTGAAATAATGTGTGCAGATGTGGGCATCCTGTGAAATAATGTGTGCAGATGTGGGGATCCTGTAAATTAATGTATGCAGATGTGGGGATCCTGTAAATTAATGTATGCACATGTGGGCTTAGGTAAGTCGCTGGTTGGTGGTGACACAAGGCAATGATTTACAAAACCATCTGTAGTACAAAGCGTGTTTCAACACATGAGTTCTGAAGTGCTCTTTTACATAGAAATGGTCAAAAATGGAAATTGCACAATGGTTAGTATTGACGGATTTAAACAAAAAAGTGTTGGTACTGTCTTACTCGTAGTTGATTAAAATGGGGCTTTGAACATAAATTAACTGTAAATGTAGCCATATTGTTTTCATGGACCTCTGTACATTACCGTCAGTTTTGTATTGCGTTCATCATTGTTTTCGATCAAAGTTCTTAAGATTGCTGTCATGATGGTCACCTGTTACCGAAAGCTGAATACTTGACCAGCCTTGAGCTGTCACAGCAAGTGGCTAATACGAAGTGGATTATTTTTTTTTGGTCATTTCTTTCTGCAAGACATAATTGTTTTCTTTGACAGCGTGTTGTTTCCATTGCTATCATTAAGATGAGGTATTTAAGGTTTGAAAGGAAAATATCTTCAGAAATATCAGACAAGGGGCGGAGCCACCCACTTCAGCAGCAAGCAGCAGGGAGCTCAGGAACTGTGGTCATGTGGCTGACTAGAAATGGAAACTTAAAAAAAGAAAAAAGGCAACACTTGATTTCTAAAAAATCAGTAGGCATGTGTGGTTTGCAGTCATTGTGATATATCAGTTGGAAATTTGTATGTGGCAGTGGCCAGCGCATGCTGCCGAACCAAAATATTCGTATGAATATATTTGTTTTCTTTCATTTTCATCTCTCTTCTAGGAACTGTATAAACCTCTAAGATTTTGCAGCCAAAAACGGAAATTGCACAATGGTTAGTGTTGATTTAAAGAAAAAAAAGTTTTTGTATTGTCTTAGTTATTTAAAATGGGGCTTTGAACATAGATTAACTGCAACTGTAGACATATTATTTTATGGACCTCTGTACATTACCGTCAGTTTTGTATAGTTTTCACGATTGTTTTCTCTCAAAGTTCTTAAAATTGCTGTCATGATGATCACCACCCACTGAAAGCCGTGTACATGACCGGCCTTGAGCAGTCACAGCAAGCGGGTAATATGAAGTGGATATGAAGTGAAACTTTACCTCAGAACAACTGATAAAAAAAGAAGTAATTGTTTTTTTCTCTGTAAACTTGATATTCAAATGATGATGACAATGTGTTCATTTTGTGTGTTTCTAACTGATCGTTCTGTAAAAAGAAATCCTGCAAGTCTGGTACTCTTTATGCCCTCTTCTTGTGGTTGCAGTGTGTAGCTGTATGCATTACTGCTGCTGCCTGATACTGTTAATGCTCTTGCTGCTCACTTGCTTTCGTGCCTTTCCACAGGCACCAAACAGGGTAAACAGTTCTACAGATCAACGTTATTCTGCAACTAGGTCAGTCAACCATGTTTTCCTCCTCCAAAGGTCCAGTTGCAGTTACCTCCCCCAACTACTTGAATAGAGAAGAATGAGAGTTTTCGGCCTGTGAGTAAATGCTGTGTTGGGAAATTGAAACAGTACATCACCTCTTTTGTTATAGAAAACACATTATGGAGGAAATCATGTTCAACAGTTGTGATGTCATTCTGGGAAAACAATCAACAATGTTGTGCCAGCGAATATCAGAACCAGGGCTTTCAGTTGCTAATCATCTGTCATAATGTCTGCAACGAAGCACTTTTGGAGGCAGGTGACCTATTTTCCCCGTCTCATGGTGTGATCCTCCGGCATGCAGTCGAAAGGAGGATAGGGAGGTGGAGTCAATGACACCATCTTTTGATCTTGCAAGCTGTAGGCTACCGAGAACTTTCTGAAACAAAGTCAGTACTGTGGCTTACCATCCTCATCACCATTGTGGTGTATGACTGGATGCGTTACTTCTAAAGCCTAATGCTGTTAAAGCCTTTGCTGCTCACTTAATTACTTTCTCACCTATTGCAGACACCAAGTGGGATAAACAGTATTACAGATCCATTTTGTTCTGCACTTCAACCAGGTCAGGTTATCATAAAAGTATTATTTTCTCTTATGAAGTCCAGACACAATTACCTCCCTCAGCAAGTTCAATAGAGAATAACAAGGGTTTTCTCACTTGAAGAAAATGCCGTGCTTAGCAATCAAAACATTATAGTGATGTCTTCAGTTTGATTTGCCCTTTCTTCTCAATCCATGTTTATGGCCCCTGTGAAGGTTTTCGGTGTCGGCAAATTAACGCTACTGTCATCAGATTGATGTGTTGGTACCTTGTAGAGGCTGGCACTCACTCACGCTGAATAACAAAGAGCAGCTGTTCATCTTTAGGGGGCATAGTAGGTGGCGTCCAGCGTTTTGTCAGATCAGAACAGGCACAAATACCATGGAACAATTGGAAGTCACTCAGCAGCAGTACAGTGTCCCTCTCTTGAGGGTTTTCCTAGTGGTGATCTGATATCGATTCTTCCTCATGTGCTTCTGATGCTTGGACTGCAACAGCACAAGCCTGGACAGGACCTGTGTGACAATCCCAAAGAAGCAGTGTATAGCAGATGCTAAGGAGGCTGCCTGGAAGATGAGATGGAAGAAAGAAAATGTGTTGTGTTTTTACAGCTGGAGCAGTTCCTGCAGCAGCATGAAGACTGCAGTCCTGCCAAGGTGTGCCTGGCTTTCCAGGTCTACATGAACCTGGCCGAAGGTGAGGAGTGTGTGCTGAACTCTTGCGCTTTTAAAAATCATTCCAGTCAGGTATCTCATGGAATAAATGTATCGGTTGAGTGGAATCTGATGGTGTTGGAAGTTGTATCAGTATGTTTCACAAGTCTCAAAGCCATTTTCTTTTTTTTTTAACCCAGAGTCAGAATTCTTAATTACAGTCTTTTTAGCAAGTAATGAATGCTGGTAAGATTGAACCAGTTTCCTCATTGTCTTATTGACTCGCATATCAGATCCAGGATAGGAAAGGGAGGTGGGAATTACAAAGATTAAGGACACCCCCCCCCCCCCCCCCCCCACTCTTTTCTTCTTCTTTTGACCCCATTCTGAAACATGAATTATCTAACAGTGCACTGTGAAAACAGACATTGTTGCCCAGCCTCAGAGATTGTGGTCAGTGGTTCTTCATCTGATGCCATAGACAGTGTTCATTAGGATCTTCCACTCACTTGCACCATACTTCCACATTGCCAAAGGAAAGGTTAACAAAAATAGATACAAATGAAAAAGTTGAATAAGAAAAAAAATGTAAGACAGAGAACCAAAGCTGAAATGGAACTGTATTGCTGCAAATCAAAGCTGAAATGGAACCATATTTCTAAAAATCAAAGCTGAAATGGAACTGTATTGCTAAAAATCAAAGCTGAAATGGAACAGTATTGCTAAAAATCAAAGCTGAAATGGAACGGTATTGCTGAAAATCAAAGCTGAAATGGAACGGTATTGCTGAAAATCAAAGCTGAAATGGAACGGTATTGCTAAAAATCAAAGCTGAAATGGAACAACATATTGTTGAAAATCAAAAGCTGAAATGGAACGGTATTGCTGAAAATCAAAGCTGAAATGGAACGGTATTGCTGAAAATCAAAGCTGAAATGGAACGGTATAAATAAAAATCAAAGCTGAAATGGAACGGTATTGCTAAAAATCAAAGCTGAAATGGAACGGTATTGCTCAAAAATCAAAGCTGAAATGGAATGGTATTGCTGAAAATCAAAGCTGAAATGCTGTGTCACCCAGTGCGAGGTTGGCGCGACGTTGGCCTTCACTACTGCCGAGACCTGCAGACGCCATTTGTGACGGGCTGCAGCAGCATCAGCGCTGCCATGGAGGCCGCTTACCCAGTGGCTATGGAGGACTCCCTGTCTCACCAACAGATTCGGACTCTGTTCTCAGCTCTGCGCGTCGATGAGCAGCAGTTTGACAGGTTAGGGGGTCGATTTTGTTTGTCAGATTCTAGTATTGCGCGATGATGATAATGATACACATTTATAGTGCACATTAATCTGCTGTAACCATTCCACAAAAAACAGAACAATTAATTCTTACAAATCAGCCTATTCAGCCCCCCCCCCCCCCCCCCCCCCCCCCCCCCCTTTGTTTATACGCACGCTTAAAGCATGTGAGCACCTATATTGTATATGCTGTAGCATGTCTTTGTATTTACCCAAATTGATCCCCACCACTGAGTGTTGGCTGTAGCATGACTTTGGCTGGCCCAGCTTGTCTGTCTGTCTCTGTCTCTGTGTCTTGCACACACACACTCACACACACACACACACACACACACACACACACACACACACACACACACACACACACACACACACATGCACACACACACACACACACACACACACATACAGAGTTGGACAGAAACATGCAAACACATATTCATAATATGCATACAACTAGCTACTCCCTGTGGTTTGTGAGGTGAAGATAATGTTTTAACTCTCCTCCCATTCACCCCCTGTCCTCTCTCTCTCTTCCATTCCATGCTGTCTTTTTGAACTGTCTTCACTCTCTAACTCCTCTTTCAAATAATGATAATGATGATAATAATGGATTATTCATTGGCGCTTAATGTTACATCATAAGCCCTGGGCGCTTACAAATACAGAAAAGGTTAAAGAAAACATAGATGAAACCAAGAAGAAGATGAATATTGCAGTAAGTACCATGGACCTACAAACAAGAGTGCATATTGACACACACCGATGCACACACAGAAAAGACACAGACACACAGCAACACACACACAGAAACACACACACACACTCGTACACACACTGACACACACACACCACACGGTCCCACACATTGTCTCACAACGGACACAACAGCATGCAGACACACACACACATAAACATGTGCGCACGCCCCCTCCCTACCCCCCACACACATATAGTCTCACACACACACATACACTCACACACACACTCACACACACACACACACACATTGCAGAATCAACTTGATGGGCAAGGTATTATAATTTTTTTTTTTTTTTGCGACATGACATGCGTCATTAGTTTGTTAAAAAATCATGTGCTACCAGCCGCCGTGGCGAAGTGGTTAGCGTCGCGGACTCCCGGCTGGGAGGTTGTTGGGTTCGAATCCCATCAGAAGTCATGTGGGTTTTTCTGCCCCCCGACCGGCTTCTACCCAGAGTTGAGTTGCTGCGGACTCAGTTGGGAAGACTGGGACCACACAGTCGAGTTTTCATCCACTAAATGGATGCGTTTCTGAGAGTGTTGCTCAAATTTCCTGACCAACACTGCAGGTGTCTGTATCTCTCGGGCCTGGTTGATGCCGGGATATATTATGAAAGGAAGTGTAGAGTACAGCCCTGTCATGTAGTCTCAGACCGAAATGGAAATCCGTAGCATCATCATAATCATCCTCATTCTCATCGATCAGTATAAAAAAAAAAAAAAGTCTCAAATTCTGTGGCCCTTCATGCCCAGCTCTCATGGTGACCTCAGTTTCGATGTCCTCTCCACGTCTGTGGCCTTGGTTAGTCACAAGACAAACACAACGCGTTTCAACCTCTTAGGTCTTCTTCAGGTGCAACAAACATGAAACAAATAACGAAAATGCACTTAGCTTTGATCGCTTCTGTGTTCAGCGCAAGAAAGAAGGCGTTGAAATGAAAACGAGGCTGTTGGAAGGGAAATAATGTGCGAGTCAAAGTCGTAATGATGATAATATTACTGATAGGAATACTAATAATGGTCAAAATATTATATAAAAAAAAAAAAAAAAGACAAGATTACTACCAGTCTTGGTGTCAATAAGTAGGTATGGGAGAAAGGAGAGTGGGTTAGAGGATTCTTAAACAGCAGGGTTGCCGTGGCAACAATCCCGGAGGCTAAGGCGATGGTGAAGTGTGTGTGCGTGTGTGTGTGTGTGTGTGTGTGTGTGGATATGTGTGTGTGGTGGTTATCAACATTTCCACAACATATGCATAGGAAAGAGGGAAGATGGAACAGGAGTACATGTTGAAGAAATAGTGAATGAAAATAAAAATAAAAGAAAACCAAAATGAAGTGAGGGAAATGGAGTGGACAAGTATCTGAATAAACAATAGACTGATGTGAGAAATAGAGAGGGTGTGGTGAGAAGGGAAAGGAAGATAGCTATAAGTTATGTATAAGGTAAATAGTGGGATATATGGTAGTATGTGTGTGTAGTGGGAAGATATTGTGGGCTGAGACTGAAGTGATGGGTTGGTACATGTAACTTTAAGGTGTTGATGGTAAGAGGGTGGAGGGAAGAAGGGGATGGGTTTATATACGGGGGGGGCAACATATTCACACCTATACACTCTCTCTCTCTCTCTCCCCTCTCTCTCTTCCCCCTCCCCCCCTCTCTCTCTATCTCTCTCTCTAAAAATTAAGTTATTGTTTCTAAGTATTATCATTATTTTAATTCTACAATTATGGCCGGCAATGGGATTAGTGATAATAGGACATAATGCTTAGAAGCATAAAGGTGAAAATGACTGACGGTAATAACAATGACATCAGTGTTGTTGTAAATTAAATGTAGTGATGTAATGATGTTGATGAAGAGAACAGTAAAGGTAATGATATGATGATAGTGATAAAGTAATAAAGGTTTTAAGTAATATACCCTCTTACCATCAACACCTTAAAGCGGTGGTAAGTGCAGTAACACTAGCGGAAATAAAGGCGCCAGGAAAGGAGAGGGAACGACCAGCGATAAAGGAGCTAGCATTCTATTTTATTATGTGTGTGTGTGTGTATGTGTGTGTGTGCGTGTGTGTGTGTGTGTGTGTGTGTGTGTGTTCCATTAGTAATGTCAGCCTTGTTCATTGGTTACCCCCGCCTCCACCCCCAGCAACCGCCATACCTACCAACACCCCTACACACATCATTACTAGGGCAGAGGGAGGGGGAGTGGGGAGTAAGTCGATTGACGTAGCAAATGGTGAGACTCGGAGAGTGTAGGAAAAGGGAAAAGATGATAGCTGCAACCTATGTCTGAGGTAAACAGTGGGAGGTAGGGTAGTATGGGTGTGTGTAGGTGGAGGATATTTTAGACTGGAGCTGCAGAGGTAGAATGGTACATACTACTTTTGGACGTTGATGCCATGAGGATGGACAGTGCCCAGTTTGGCAATGAGATAAGATTCCTGCATAAGGCGTTCCAAGTTGTCACTCTTCGATTGCCAAAGTGCCAAGACTTTGACATGGTTGATGTTGTGTTGGGCATGGTTGAAGTGTAGGGCGACTGGTTTGGGCCGGTGGTGGCGGATGTCGGCCAGGTGTTCAGAGATGCGCGTCTCAAGTGTGCGAGATGTCTCACCTACGTAGATCTTACCACACAGCTGGCAGTGGATGGCATACACAATGTTGTGGCTCTGGCAGGAGAAGGTGCGTTTAATAGTGAAAGAGCCCGTGGGGCCATGTAAGATGGTGTCTGGTTTGGTGAGAGAGCAGATTTTGCAGTTGGGTTTTGAGCAGGGGAAAGTACCTGGTGGCTTAGGTGTGGATATTTGTTCAGCTTAGAGCGCACCAGTAGGTCGTTGAGGTTTTTGTCACGTTTGAAAGTGATCATTGGTTTGGTCTCAAAGGCAGGTTTATGATTTTCTACTATGTGCCAGTTAGACTTCAGGATCCTGCAGATGGGCAGATTGTGAGGATGGAAGAGAAGGCAGGCAGTGGGTCTGTCTGTCTCTTTGGGAGGTTTAGTTTCCAGAGTAGATGTTCTGGGATTTAGCTGCAGTGCGACTGAGAGCATCATTGATGACGGCACTAGGGTAGCCACGGTTGGTGAAAAAATCAGACATTTTGGTTGCTTGTATAGTGAAATCTTCTTCGCGCTAGAGCAGAGTCTGCGTAGGCGAAGGAATTCAGAATATGGAATGCTGTTTTTAGTGGACTGGTGGTGGGAAGATGTGTAGTCCAGGTATGAGTGCGCATCAGTAGGTTTGTAGAAGACTGAGGTTTGAAGCAGTCCATCTTTGAGGGAGATAGTGATGTCCAGGAAGTTAACTGACTGTGAAATGGTGTAGGTCAGCAGCTGGATGGATGGATGGAAGGTCTGAGCAAAGTTGAGGAAATTCTGGAGGTCATGTTCTGGCATGGATGTGGCTCCCAATCCATCATCTATGTATCTTTTGTAGAGCTCTGGTGTTGGGGCCTGTGTAAGAGGTTAGTAGGTGGTGTTCTAGGTGTCCCATGAAGAGGCAGGCATAGGATGGTCCCATTTTGGTTCCCATAGCAACACCACTGATTTGTGAGAATGTATGGTTGTTAAATTCAAAAGTATTGAGGGTGAGGACTAATTCTGCAAGTCTGACCAGTGTAGCTGTGGGAGGGTGTGTTGTTGGTTTGGGGGCCGTTTGTTAAGGAAGAATGCGAGGGCCTTCAGTCCATCAGCATGAGGGATGGAAGTGTAGAGAGAGACGACATCAAGTGTAAAGAGGAGGCTGGGTTGAAAAGTGGGATCTGTGTGTTGTATGAATTAATCATGTTGAGTGTGTGTGTAGTGTCTTTGAGGTATGTGGGGGGAGGCCTTGTACGATGATGGGTTGGAGGAGAGAGTCTAAATACTGTGAAATGTGTTCTGTAGGGCAGCTGCATGCGGATACAATGGGTCTGCCAGGTGTATTGGTTTTGTGTATTTTAGGGAGCAGGTAGAAGGTGGGTTTGTTTGGTGTCTGTCATTATGAGAGGAGTTTGGCTGTCTTCGGTAAGTTGTTATGTTTGATTTTCTTGTTTAAAAACTGTGGTTGAGATGAGTTTCTGGTGTTGGGGGAGGGTTGATACTGTGAGTGGTGTATAGAAATTTGTGTCTGACAGTTGTCTGTGTGCTTCTTTTTGTGTACAGCTGTTTGTCCCAGACCACCACTGCACCACCCTTGTCTGCTGGTTTGATGACAATGTCTTGTCGTTGTCTCAGTGATTCAAGGGCTTTTTGTTCATCCCGTGAGAGGTTGGAATGGCGGACAGGTTTTGGATTTAACTTGAGAGATTTCTTTTCTACACTTTTTGATGTAGAGTTCAACTTCAGTGGATTTGTCAAGAGGTGGCTGGCGAAGTACTGGAGTTCGAAAAAGGTGGGTAAAAAATGTCTGAGCTCTCTCTGGTAGAGGGGGCTTTGGCACACCGTCAAGTGCAGCCATCCATCTTAATTTTCGGGAATAAATTTCAGACCTTTTGCCAGGACTGATCTTTCATCATTGGTGAGAGTCGGATTATCAGGATGCAGCGAACAAGGTGGTGGTGTTGCTCATGGGTGATAGAGGGGTCAGTGTTGTGTGTAGGGGGGCTCAACTGGTCTTTGTTATTACCGTCAGTCATTTTCACCTTTATGCTTCTAAGCATTATGT